>PVKA01003459.1:0-19190 GCA_004027165.1 Ctenomys sociabilis
AATCTTTGATATAATTCAGCTATAAAAAAACCTGTAAATATAATTTCATGTATGCACCTTGTACAGTACCAAAACGTTACGAAAACAGTTTGCAATGTATTAATTCATCGACTCTGTATGGTTAAGGTGTCTTGAAACTGTCTGATTGACATTTGTATTTTAATAAAATAAAAATAAATGGAAAAAAAAAAAAAAAAAAGAAGGGTAAATCACCAGAGGTGTTGGTTCCAAGCAGACTACAAAGAATACAATGCACTGGCCTTACCTTTCAGGACATTCTGAAAGTACTGGACAGCAGCACTGTCCCACTTCTTCGCAGGACTAAAATAGTAAACAGATTCAACTTCACTAAATAAAAATTTAAGGCTCATATAGGATCATTCTATAAACCATTTATTGGATATTTCTGACATTAAATACCAAGCGTATGATGTAGATAAGGAAGCCAACCCGCATTCCTACATCACCTGCACCAGTGCAGGGACACACAGCAGAGGTCCCAGTGAAATGATCTATGCCCCAAAACCATAGCATATTCTGTCCCAGTACTCTTAGTCCCAATTACTGGTGACAAATTTGTCTTCCTAACACAATCTCCCTGTGGCAGAGATCGTGAGACTGCCAGGCCCAGCACCCTCTGGCTAGACCAGTACCATCAGAGGTGGTCAGGGGAAAGCTGCCATTATCCTATACTAGTTTTCACTCTGCTGACATGCCCCCCTATGCCATTTCCCACTTGATCTCCATCAGCTTGCTCTTTCTACATCTTTCCTATCAGATGTGATTAAACTACAATGAATAATTTTGAAAACTGCATCACAGTAAAAGATACACTGCCAAAGACAGGGGAGGGAGTTATCTATGTATATCTTTTCATATCTCTGTATCTTATACAGATATAAAATTAACCATCTACATAATCATTTTAAAAATACTAGGGCCGGGCGTGGTGGCACATGCTTGTAATCCCAGCACTCGGGAGGCTGAGGCAGGAGGATTGTTGTGAGTTCAAGACCAGCCTGACCTACAAAGTGAGCTTAAGGCCAGCCTGAACTGCATAGTGAAACTCTGTCTCAAAAAGACAAAAAAAAAAAAAAATTGCTAAATTGGGCTGGGAAGATAGCTCAGTGGCATAAGTGCCTGCCTGGCAAGTGCAAAGGTCCCAAGTTTGATCCCTGGTAAATAAATAAAAATAAAATACTAAATTACTGTATATTATATAATTAGATTATTTTCAAAGTTATTTTATTATTTTTTTATTTTGTGTAGATGTGTCAAGTGGTTTGGAAATAATACAGATGGTTATCAGGAGGGGAATGTTTAAGTCTGACAATTATATCCATCTACAAAAAAAAGACTGGAAAACTAAAAGGAGAAGGATGTGTATTGGTAAGGGGCTTCAACAGATACACATTATTAAACTAATTTTAAAAGGACAGCATGTTTTAATTTTCATTAAAAGTTCCACACACATAAAATGTGTGCAAAAGCATTAACAAAGGTCTGCAAGTTCAGGAATGTAACAGTCTAAACTTCCCAGGAGAAAGAAATGCTGAAGAACAGTGCATTAAAGTTTTGTTTTGTTTTTTTGACACAGGGTCTTGCCACATAGTTCAGACTGGCCTTGATCCTCTTACCTCAGCTTCCCAAGTGCTGGGATTCGGGTGTATACCACCATGCCTAGCTGTTTTGTTTTTGAGATGGGGTTTTGCTATGCTACCCAGTCTGGCCCTGAACTCTTGAGCTCAACTGATTCTTCTGTCTCAGCTTCCAGAGTTGTTAGGACTACAAGTATGTACCACTGCACCTGGCTAATAAACTTTTGGTCTATGATCCTAAGTTTTGCTTTCCTAGACAGTTATATTTAGTGCTTTACATAAATTTTTAGAAAAGATAAACAGCACAGTGCTCAGGCCCTCCTCTAAATCTTCAAACATAGCCTCTGAAGCTGGGGCTAACCCATGAAATTCTGTGGCACAGCCAGGTTGGACCATTAATGACTCAGAAACTACTTCCTCCAAAACAAACTCAGTATTTTCACAGGGAACTAACTTCAAATAAACATCATGCATTTAACACTTTTTAATGATTTAAACTACTTAAAAAATTGTACTTACACAATTTCAGCATTGTCTTCACAGAAGTCAATATGTAATGTAACAGGTTTTGTGCAATAGAGTCTGAATTTTTTTGCCCTATAGGGAAGCTGCATAAAAGATTCTACTAAAACTCGGATGCTGGAAAGTGAAAGGGAGACAGTTCCATTATAAACAAAATCACACACAACATATTCATTTCATTTAAAGCATGTCTACATAGTCAATATACTTAACAGAAACAATTCTATTCTAGTTATCAACAGTGTGTGAAGATAGTTGGACTAGGGCAATGATGGTGAACTTTGGGCATTTGTGCCACAGCAGGCTGTTTGTATAACTGAAAGTTCTAAAAGGTTCACCATCACTCCACTAGATTTGGTTTTATTTTTAATTTTTTTTTTCATGGTTCAGGGATTGAACTCAGCATGCTGTGCTTGCGAGGCAAGTAAGCATTTATTCTATTGAGCTATCTCCCCAGCAATCACTGTACTAGAGGATAAAGACTGCTTGAATGGAAAAATCTTTCTTTATACATAAAGCACAGAAATACATGTATCTATAGTGCATAAGAAGATGTTAAATATTTCTGTGGTATTAACATTTCATAGCATAAGAACAAGAGTTCAGGGGAGAAAAGGTCTAGTGAGGATCCCAAGGTTGAGAAATACTGGATAATAATAAGCAAATCTGTGAAGAAAATTTCGGATAAGATTTTTAATGATCAATTTCAGTATATGGCTAGAATTGTAAAAGTTTCTATAAATTAAAAAGTTTCTCTAAAAAGATGAAAAATAAAAATTTCTCATGCCCACTTCAGCAACACATATACTAAAAAAGTCTGTGTATAAACTGATGTTTCAATAGTAAATTATTGCCGTCTTTGCACAAAAGACCCAAAGGCTAGGTCTGACAAATAAGTTCTAGATTCATATTCCATTCCATTCTTATTCCATTCAGGCAAACGACCATGTAAGATTATTTTGTTTGTTTGGATTTTTTTTCAGGACCTTATGCTTGCAAGGCAGGGTCTGTGCCACTGAGCTATCTCTCTGGCCCCTGAGATATTACTTTAGCCCTGGATCCCACATGCCTCGCAACTATCAGAGCAATTCAGCTTTCTGTCTTTAACAACTCTATCTCAGTGCATGGTTTTCTTGCCCCCCAAAATGCTAACCTTAAGATGCCAAAGGCAAAAATAAAAGCTATCCAACATTAAGCAAAATAGCAATTTTAACAATTATAAAGGTGCAGAATTACAACCTGGAAAGCCATCTCCATTTTCCTAAAATATGTATAAATTCCCAACATCTGACAAGTCCTTCTACCATGAAGATTAACACACTTCTCTTACTGGTATTAGTGTCTACTTGTTCCTTCTTTAGTGAAGAACTGTCCTCCTATTTATTAAGCTGACAACTTCTTACTCTGGGAAGGTAAAGTATAGCTATCCTGAACAACTTGTGCTAGTATTTTCTAGTAACTGATGCATGGTCCCAGAAACAGTTAAGGCTGCCCAATGGGTATCCACTTAAAGTGGGTATCCACTCATTCTGAACTGTGTTCATGCTGTTTGTGATGGCCACACCCTCATGTATTATGAAGCAAAGTCAGGACTACATACTCTGCTTTCAGCAACCTGAGCTTGGCCAGCAACCACCCACTAGTGTCACACTGAAGAAACTGATAGCCAGACCACAGGGTGCCTGGCTAAGGAACCCAAGAGAGAAGGGCCAGGACCTGAACTGTCTTTTCCATAAGGAAAGTGACAAAGGGCCAGAGTTGTCCTCTGAGCCTCAATCTGACCACCTGTTCTTCCAATCAGTAGATACAGAACTGGAATTTGCAAATGCTCCCTTCTTAAAGCTAAGGAATTCCTGTTTTGTCTTTTCTCAAAAGGGAATAATCTCTATATCCCCTTAGAAACTGACATTCTCTTTGTCCTGACATTTGTCTCCTTGAAGACTCTCAGGCAAAATAAACAACATACATACTTTTTAGACTTTACTGGAATGTACTTGGCAAAATCCACAAGGAAACACTTGGCCAGGTAATGGTCTGCTGAAGGTATGATTGACTGAATAACAGCCCTGCACCAGGACTTTAGCTCCTGACAATAAACCACACAAACCTACAAAGGAAAGAGGGAGGATTTATTTTTTTAATTCCCTGCTACAATCCTCAATCAATGCCTGTCAGAGAAAAGAACTTTGAGAAGATAGATGTCTACATAGTCAATATACTTAACAGAAACAATTCTATTATTCTAGATAGACACTTGCATTCTGCTCCACTGTTTTTTGTTTTTACAATAGTAGTTTCCTCTTTTCCAGTTTAACCCACCTGCAGATGACTACAGTCTGAAAATATTGATGGAAAACTCCAGAAATAAGCAATTCATAAGTTCTAAGTTGAGCTCTGTTCTGAGTAGTAGGAAATTCTCCACCATCTCACCTCACGAGGTGATTATGAGGATGTGACTTTAGGGCTATGTGTGATATTTGGTCCTGTTTTGGCCCTTTCGCTTTCTCACTGCTTTATGGCTTCTGTAAGGAGGGCAGATGTCCTCTAACATGGCCCTCCAATGATATTTCTGCTTTGCACAGAACAAACAATGGGCATGGCTGAGTTTGGACTGAAACCTCTGATCCACAAGCCTAAAGAAACCCTTCCTCCTTCAAGCTGGTTTATATCAAGACATATTTATGTGACATAATGTAAAGCTATCACAAATATATGTTTATAAGAGTTTTATTACTATTAATTTCTTACCATGACTAATTTATAAATTAAACTTTATCATATACTATATATGTGTGTGTGTGTGTATGTATACATATGGATACATATTTATATAACATATACAATTTAGGCATTTGCGAGGGGTTGTGGAACATATCCCCTACAGGTATTACTATAGACTATTGTAAATTACTTTTGACTACTCCTTAACTAGAGACAACTTTTAGAAAGTACAATTTTAAGTTTTTAAAAAACTTGTATTTATTTATCTATTTATTTGGTACAAGGTTTGCCACACAGTTCACACTTGTTGTGATCTTCCTGTCTCAGCCTCCCCAGTGCTGGGATTACAGGTGTGATCCACCACACTTGGTTTCAGTGGCCAGCACAGTGTGCCTGGGTTCTGAGGCTGGCATGGCATCTGGTACTAGGGATCAAACCCAGGTCTTTGCACCTGCCAAGCTCTCTCTTCAGCCAAAAATGTACAATTTTAAGAACATATTAAGCAAGCTGAAATATAGCCCAATGGCACAAGGTACAGTATCTATAATTCCAGCACTATTGGAAGCTGAGGTAGAAGGATCACAAGTTCAAGCCCTGCATGAGGAACTTATTGACTTAAAAGACATCGTCTTAAAATAGAAAATTAAAAAAGGCTGAACGTGTAGCTCAATCTAAGTACTGGATCCAATCCCCAGTACTACAAACATGAGTAATAACAAAACCTACTCACTGAATGACTGACTAAATAAATCCCTTGGCAGTCCTACAGGGAACCATTGGCATCCTGACTAGATGGTAGGATTACCAGGTCACAGCCAACTCAACTGGCAATCCAGCAGACCACACAATGACCAAAGGTTCTCAAAGCCTCCCAGTAGGGTGCAGCTGTGCCCAAGCAGGGAAGACACCCACCAGCAAATTCCAGACCTCAGGAATGGATACTCGAAAATGCAGTGAAAGCCACACTGCAAGGGATAGGCTTAGAACTTCACATAATTCAACACCCAAATGACTTAAGAGAAATCCTGAAAAAGGATGAAGACCATTTCTATGTAATGCTAATATCAAAGCAAGCTGTAGGACTGGTTTGAATAGTCAATAACTCACATACCCAGTAGACACATTTTTTTTTTCCCAGAACCAGGGATTGAACTCAGATCCTTGTGCTTGCCAGGGGAGCACTTATTCCACTGAGCCATCTCCCCAGCCCTTCACATACCCAGTAAACTTTGAAATTGGGTTACACCAGGGCTTTTACAAGTCAGAAAGGGAACAATTTACACAACAAGAACAGTGACTTTAACTGATCGATATATTAAAAAGATAACAAGATCAAAATGGTACCTAAAAATGAAAAAAAAAAAAAAATGAGGCTGTGGACATGTAACAGAACACTTGTCTAGCATACAGGAGGCCTTAGTTTCAATCCTCAGCACCACAAGCAAAAGAGAGGAAAAAGACACCTCTAAACACCTGTGGAAACATTTAGGCACAAAGCATTACATGGAAGATTTCTAAGGAAAAAAAATAAGTAATTTTTAAATATTGACATTATAAACTTAACTGCTGAAGTCCTAATAACTGCCAACTTAATAACTGCATGGTCTTAATAAATCAGAGAAAGTTCTACACAGAACCACCCCAGCCCGTGAATGCAGAAAAAAAAAAAAAAAAAAGAGAAATCCCCATGATGCAAGCATGAATGAAAGCCAACTGGGCCACAGTGGTCACTGAATGGAGAGATCAGTACATAAATACTGACAGGCAATTTCCAAAGTGTGCAGGTGGTGAAACAGTCACCATCCAAATTTACTGGCCATCAAGATGTTATCTCCCAATTTAATGCCACATAAAGCTCAAAGAGCAAATACTCTTAGGGGAAAAAGGTGACCCTAAACCTACTAGAATTTTATATGTAATTGTATTTAAATATCAATCCATAGAAAATACAGAGGATAGAGGGAAAAGTTAAACTACCACCAGAAAAAAAAAAAAAAAAAAAACCTACCACCACAAGATAGCAATCAAGCTACTTAAAATTTGAAATTTTTTAAAGGGCGAGATGGGGTAGAGCATTCTATAATCCCAGAACTCTGGGAGGCTGAGGTAGGAAGATTACAAGTTCAGGCCTAGCAGGGCAACATAGAATTTATTTAGCAAGTCTCTGTCTCAAAATTTAAAAAGTGTTAAGTATGTAGCTCAGTATGAAGGTCCTAGGTTTGATCCCCAATATCACACACACATAAAAAAGTAAACTGTTATTAATTATGATTTGAGGAGGACAAATTCAAATGTTTTCTAGTTTTTCATATTGTATAAGTCTTTTCCCATGGGCAGGGGATATAGCTCACTAGTTTAAGTGCCTGCCTGGCAGGCACAAGGTCCTGAGTTCAATCCCTCCAACCAAAACAAAAAACAAACAAAACCAAAAACCAATCTATTCCTATTTCATTATCCCCCAAAATTCAAACTCTTCTGAAAAACAGCTGACCTGTTGGGAATAATGAACAATGGAAGGTGGACACTCCAAGAATGAAAAGAGGGGCTGTGATGTGAAATAAGGGAAATAAATAAAGCAGTGTGGAAGATGCAAACGCCATGAGCAATTAAGAGGCCCTAGAGTAAAACCACAGCCCCTCTTTGCTGAAATCTCTACCCAGTGTTGGTTTCAGGATCATCTCCTAGTACCCAGCCCCAGGAGGATGGCACCTGGACTTAAATGATATACTATCTCCTATTGGCCACCATGAGTCTTGTACAATAATCCTGCCTTCCTAGGACTGGCCTGAATCTTGTGTAACCCATCAAACCTAACACCAGGTAATGATTATAAGCAACTAAAATATTCCAAAGGCTTTCATCACCTTAGGAACTAAAATATACATGTAGAGCAACATTTCAAGGCATGGTGATTAAAGTACATTTGATACATACCTGCCCTTCTTCCAAAATCAATGGTTTTATTTCTCTATTTTGATGCATGCTGTTATAGAAGTCATTCATGGCACTATTTAGTTTTTGATAGTCAACTTCATGATCTAAAAATGGACTGTAACCTTTTATAGCAACCCAAAAGCAATCTGGATCTTCAATCTACAGAAATTTTAAAAGACAAATATATAATTTAAAAGGACCACAAAACAAATTTACAGTCACAATAACTACTTCTTTTTTTTGGAATCAGAAATTAAACTCAGGACCCCAAGCTGGCCAAACAACTGCCATGCTACTAAGCTATAAACTCTTAAAAAGTGTATTGTTCTTAAAGGGTCAGATCGAAGATGAAATTCCAAAGCATGTAAGCAATAATAAGCAATTAATTCTCAATTACATGTTATGACTATACACCAAACAGGGCTCTTGATTTTAATTTTTTTAAAATCTTTATTTGATACAGGGTCTGGATACACAGCTAGAACTCACAGCCTCCCCAGCGCTGGGGTTACAGGCATGCACCACCATGCCTGGTTTCAGTAGAGCAGGGCATGCCCAGGGCTCCAGGGCTGGCATGGCATGCAATACCAGGGATTGAACCCTGGTCCTTGCCCTTCCTAGGCAGGTGCTAAGATTGCCAAGCTATCTCCCATTCCTTATTTATTTATTTATTTATTTATGGGTAAAATTCAACCACTGAACCCAGGTATATAAAGGCTATCTTTAGTTCAGAAATAAATGTTGGGATCTCAAACCCAGAGATATATATCCAAGGTTCCAATAGCCAGCAAATAACCCATCTTTTCTTATAGTTTAGTTCATTTTCCAAAGACAACAGGGCTCTAGATGTGGTCTGTCTAGCACCTGCCTGGCCAATTTGTCTATAGGTATGTCTCCCCATTCCTGATCTTCTATATTTTTAGAATATCCACTACACCTATTCAGTGCAGTTTTTGATCTTTCCATGAGAAAGAAAAATAAATATGAATACATTTACATTCTGCTTATACCTTTAAAAATAATAGATGAAATACATAGTATTCCCCAATAAAAGACAGAGGAGTGGAATAGAACAGAACAAGAAACCTCTGTGAATGTATTTTGTGGTATGTTCTATTAGAACTCAAGATTCTCAGCTGGGCATGGTAATGCATGCCTGTGATCCCAGTAATTGGGAGGCTGAGGCAGGAGGAACACTTTGAGTTTGAGACCAGCCTGGGCCTCATAGTGAGTTCAAGGCCAGCATAAACTATATAGTGAAACCCTGCCTCAACAAAACAAAAGAAACAGAAAATATATTCTCAGCAAGGTATGGTGTTATTTTCCTGTAATCCTTACACTCAGGAGGCAGAGGCAGGAATACAGATGTTTGCATTAGTATTTTTTATAGTCCTCTGAATGTTTGAACGTTTTGAGGTTTTAGGAATAAGAAAAAAGACTTTGAGGGCTTTCAGAGCACCTGAAAACTAAGGAGAGAAAAATCAGAAAAGGAGAACCATGGAGGGGTAGCCCCTATCCTGACAAGAAGTCCTCTTCACAAGCTGGCAGACCACAAACTGCTTAGGTGAGATTCTACGAAGACACAGTCCCATAGTGACTGTCTTTATTATATTCTTAAAGACTCACATTAAATCGTCCTCAGAATTTCCTTACTTTTCAAGATTAAACAATACTCATACACACACACGTTACATTTTGTTACCCATTTGGGACATTTGTGAATTACTTTATCCATGTAAAGGCTAAGTGGACAACCACAAGTGGTATCTACTTAAGACAAAAAATTTGCCCAGCTGGGTGGGAGTCTGAAGAAGAGGCAGATCAAAGACAATGTGTTAAATAAAAGAATTCCTGAGGCCCATGTGAGAGAAGAGAGGTTTCCAACCACCAGACAGAGTCTAGCTCCTCTTGCCAAGGGCCTTGTCTTTTTCAGGGGAGAAACCTGGCTGGCTACCCTACTTAGGATGGATTGACAACATCTGATACGGGGAAGAGGCACTTGCCAGTTAGATCCGAAAATGCTAAAATCTCAGAACAAACCCTCCACAAGAGTTTTTAAAGTTTGTGCATTTTTGTGAGGAGAAATTACAATTAGGATGGTATTTAAAAATCTCTTCATTTGCTATTTTCCTCTTCGCTGCTCACAAAAGCATGATTTCAAAATAATTTATATTCCTTTTCTCCAGTAACCCAGGCCCAGTCATTTGCTGTCTGTAAATACCATCCTCCAAACAGTACAGGTTCCCAGTCCACTACTGCACATAAATGGTTGCAAAGATCTAAAAGCAGCCACCCACAGCGACTGACCGCGACACTCACGCTGCCTGGAGCAGAACAGTGTGAGAGCAGAGTGGGAGGCTGCGGAGAGGACTGGGAAGCGGTTCGGCCAAACTTCCGCTGCTTATCGGAAGGCGATCTCACCTTCAGCAGCAGGATCTCCAGCATCTTGCCCCGTGGTGGCCGCCCTCTCTGTCGCTGCGCTCTAGCTTGTCCTCTGCGCCCTCTGTCCTCCGGAGGTCTGGGGACCGCAGCTCCCAGAAAAGCAACAGAGGGGAACTGACTGCCCCTTTGGACAGGTTAGTCAGAAGACAGGCGAATCTCTGGCCTTCAGCGGCCCCACGTGTGAGGAAACAAGTGGAGCGTGCCTTTCGGCCTGGTCCTCGCGCCCTACCAGGGTGCTGCGTACAGCTGAGCGGTTCCGCGTCGGTTGACGCACACGTGGCACGCACGCAGGCGCAGTGCGCAGACGGAAGCCGCGAGCAGAGCGCCGTCATCGAAGGACTGAGCTTTTTCGTTTTCGCGGTGTGAGATTGTGGAATTGTGAGAAACACTCAACGAATCTTAATTTTTGGATAAAGAAAAATCAGTGCTTCCTCATTGAAAATAAGGGTTGGGGTATTTTTCAGAATGCGGGCCAGGGGCTATATCCTGGAGGCTGCCCCAACCCCTCCCCAGCAAACAGTAACGTCACCAGGACCGTCCACCACCACAGAAGCAGCAAGTCAAGTAATTGTGAAGGGCGGTCCTCTTAACAAAATAAATTTATAGAAAGGTCTGGGGATCCTGTTTAGAGTAAAGGCCCTGGGTTCCAGCTTTAGCATCACAACTACTATCACAAGGAGGGCGGAGAGTCCTAAAAATATGTGCTTTAAATTTGAAACAAACTGCTAGTAGCTTTGGTTTAGATTCAGAGTCTTTGTTGGGTTAAACATAAATAGATGTTTGAAGAGTAAAAAGTGTAGTTTGCCAGATGAGTATACACAGTGACAATTGCTAATTGAAACCTAACTCAAATCTAATGAAGGCCAATTTACAATAAAAGCCTCATGAAGCAAATATACCTTGGAAAAGGGTACAACTCAGAATCCAGAATTCAAAGAATGACTTTAACTTTTGAGTACTACATATCTCTGTGAAGATCTGCATCCAATTCAGAAAATCCTACCTGTGAAAAACCCCATCTACTCATTCGAGCAGCATTTTGCAGTATATACAGTATAACATAGAGCTGCTAGCTACATAAAAATTACCACTAAGAATGCTCTTTAAACTCAGGAAGATATCAAATTGGAGTACACAGGCACACCAAAAAATTAGCATGGTGTGAGAAAGAAATATTGATGCCTTTATAAAGATACTTAGATACTTCCTGGAGTTAACCTCATGTGGGGGGAAATCTTTACCTTGGGTTGAAAATTCTTAGAATGACTTAAGATGCACTTGGCAGAGTGTTCTCATCTAGATAAGAAAAATGCAGCCTCAACTTAAAATGCACAGCAGTATTAGCCCTCATATTTTGATCTGTCTTTAATTTAGGTGTCATTGAATATTTTTATATGTAAGCATTTATGAAGTGTTAAATAAATGTTACAAAAAATATAGCCAGGGGATCAGGGAGATGGCTCCGTAGAGTAAGCACTTCCCTGGCAAACACAAAGGCCTGAGTTCAATGCCCGGTTCTGCAAATAAAAAAAGAAAAAATATATACAACCAGGTATGGTGGCATCAGCCTCAACACTCAGGAGGCTGAGGCAGGAGGATCATTGCAAGTTTGTGACCATAGGCTGCAAAATGACCTCAAGGTCAGCCTGAAGTACATAGTGAAACCCTGTCCTAAAAAGACAAAATAATAATAATGTAAAAAAAAAAAAACCATACTTAATAAATATCTCAGGCCAGTGGTTCAGAAATAGTAAGTATATGACCATCAATCATGAGGAAGTGCTGCTGCAGAATGCATGTAGTTCACCTGTTGCTAATCAGGCCTCCCACACTCACCTCCAATTAGGGCACTGACAAGGCCAGTTCACCTGAAAGCTGCAGGTGGAGACCATGAGATCTGATTTCATGAGGTCCCAGAGCTAGTTCCCAAGTCCTAAAGGCAGAAAATAGAGCCTTCTGAAGGGCAATGCCAAGATGGCTACACTTTGGTTCAGGTTTTGTGGTGTGATTTCTGGTGGATGTTTAAATCCAAGTCAACAAGATTTCAGCACAAGCACACCTTGTTGGTCTCAATGTAAATAACTGAAGTAGCCAGGATCATTCCTGGCACATGGCCACCTTTATATATTTTGGTATAAGTGTATGCTAAGCAGCCAAAGACTGCTGTGAACACAGGCAGGCTAGGGGCCTGAGGACTGCCACCAGTGTACAGTGGCTGGGGCCTGCAAAAGCAGCTACACAGATGGACTATAGCTGAATAAAAGGTTTTTTTTTTTTTTTTTTTTTTTTTTTTTTTTTTTTGCAGAATGAAGGATTGAATTCAGGCCCTTGTGCTTGCTAGGGAAGCACTTATTCTACTGAGCCATCTTCCCGGCTCCAATGAAAGATGTTTAACCCAGTCCACAGTTCTGTGTCTCTTCTTCAGGTTGCCCAAATCTCAGGTGAGACTCCCCAGTCAGAATTGCTGACAAGACATCTTTTCTCACATCATAATGTGAGACATTTGTAGCCTTTGACTTGATCCCTGCATGCTAGAATATGGTGTTTTTGCAAATTTTTCGGGTTAGAGAAAATATTTGTACATTACACTGACATGAAGAGTCATGCTTGCTTTAATGGGAGCTTGCTGCACTGAGGCTCTGAACAGATGCATCATTTTTCATGTAACTTGTACTAACCATACCTCCAAGAGATATTTCTCTGTAGCTATTGACCCCTCCTCTCATGTTCTTTCTTTTCTTTTTTTTTTTTTTTTTTTTTTGGCGTTTTGAGACATGATCTCACTATGCAATTCAGGCTGGCCTTGAGCTCACTTTGTAGCCCAGGCTGCTCTCAAACTTGTAATGATTCTCCTGCCTCAGCCTCCTGAATGCTGGGATTATAGCTATTTGCCACCACAGCCAGATTACTTATTTCTTGTGAGCCACTCTTATTTATGGCAGTACAATATGAGATTATAATTAACTAAATTATTTGTTATGAAATATGTGTATTGCCTTTTACAGAATAGGCCAAAATTTGGATTACTAATATTTTTTGTGCTTTTTAGACATATGTAATTACTCAGACCTACTTTTGTATTTGATGTTTACATTCACCGTCAGGATTTCTATTGCACACTCCTACTGCAAAAGTTTTTCCTTTTTTATGTTGAGTCAACTTGGAATGTCTACTTGTGAATTTTTTCAGAAAGAATGGAATCTTCAGAGTCCATATGTAAATGAGGATTATATCTGTGGCATTCACATATGACTGATACAGAAACATCAAAAACATACATCCTTTCCCTTAGATACTCTATGCATATGGTCTCATGTATCCTGTTACTCTGTGACATACTCAGAAATCTTATTGTGTACTTAAAAAAGTTATTCCTGAAAAAATATGACATTTCTTTTTCACGTTGTTTCTCTTTGAAGTTCAACATACCATCTAGATATTGGATGATGTTTTGTTAATTTTGCTTTGACCATGATGCTCTTTTCATCTCAAGATGAACACTTCTTTTTAGCTCAAGAAAACTTAATTCTCTTCTCTAAATAAGATGTCTCTTCCATTCATTCTGAGATATTCTTTTACTTTATTAATGTATTTAGTTCATGGTCTATAGGATCTTACTACACAGGTGAGACTCATAGTGATCCACCTGTTTACAGCCTCCTAAGTGCTGGGATCACAGGCATGTGCCACCATGCCCAGTCTTAATCACTGTCTCAATGCGCTGGGGGTGTGTGGCGAGGCTGCACTTTGCCTAAGCAGGCACTTTAGTCCTTTGAGCTATTTGGCTGGCCTTTTGGAATATTCTTTTAGATATTCAAACAATCCACACACTGTGTGCCATCCTCTGTCTCTAAAATATGTTTTCCTTAGCTTATAGTAATAGAGACCAAAGAACAAAAGTTATGCAATCGAGGTTTCTTTTGAGGTAACAAAAATGCAAACAGTTTTGAGATGAGAAAGTTGCCAAAGGAGAGGGGTGCGTGATATCAGACGGAAAAGTACAGCTTTGTTAATGTGAAGAAAAGCCATTGAAGAGTTTTAGATGCCATTTAGTTTTAGCTAGTGATGACATGATAGGACTCACATTTCCATCTCAGTGAGCAATTATGTCATGAGTGCAATAATCAAAACAGCAAACATTGCTCTGAGATGGTGATAGTAGCTTAGTAAGAAATAACACTAGTGTACAGGGGTCAGAACAGAGGATCAGTAACAGGGACTCCTGAAATGAGTCCCCAACTTCCTGCAGGTGTTATAGCACCCAGAAAGAAAGAGCAAGAGACAAAATGGTGATGCAATGGGGATCTAGAATGGCCAGTTTTTCACAGGGAACAAACAGCCACAGGGCAGCCAGAACCTCAGTATTTATGGATCACATTCACATTGAGAAAAATGGTGAGAGGATTATGGCTGGATGTGCTAGATAAGGATTAGGCAGACAAGGTTTGTAAGAGAGGAAACAAAGCATTCTTTTTTAAAATGTATTTAGTACAGGGTCAAAATAGTGATCCTGTCTTCAGCCTCCCATGTACTGGCATTATAGACTCACATCACCATGCCCAGTCTCAATTGCTGTCTCAGCACACCTTGTGCAAGACCAGCACAGCACAGCAGGTATCAAACCTAAGCAGGTGCTTTAGTCCGCTGGGCTATCTAGCCAGTCCTAAAGCATTCTTGAGAAAGGAACAGCATACCCAGATTCAGGTTATAGTAAAGAGTAACCTGTTTTGTAATCAATTCCAGGAAGGAATTTTCTCTGAACTCACACGGGCCTCAGCAGAGAAGTCATTGCATATCTTAGCCCCATAGTATTTAGGGAAGTTGCCTCTGTATAGCCTACAGGTAAACACAATAACATTTGGGTTGGGGGGAGTTGATATACACAGATCAGGCTAGGTGTGGTGACCTATGCCTGTAATGTCAGCCCTGGAGAGGTTGAGGTGGGAGAATTGGCATGAGTTTAGGAGTACATAGTGAAACCTTATCTGAGAGAGAAAGAGAGAGACACAGAGAAAGACCAAAAAAAGCTGTATGTGGTAGTACGAGGAGCCTGAGGCAGGATTTCTGTGAAGTTGAGATTAACCAGATAGTTCAAGGCCAGCCTGTACTACATAGTAAGACCATATAACAAAAGGGGGTGATCAAAATAAAAGTGGGTAATAGAATCACCAGGACTTCCTAGTCCCCCGAATATAGGAATAAAAGGGAGGAATTGAAAAAGATTAATCAATCACTAGTACCATAGGAAAGAAAAAAGTTTGTAACTTTGAACTGGGGGTGTAGCTAAGCTCTAAAATGCATGCTTTGCATGCACAAGCCCTGGATTCCATCCTCAGGACTAATGAAAAAAATTTTTTTGAAAATTTTAAAAAATAGAAAGAATGACTTGACTTCCAGCTAGGCTAACTGATAGGCTGACATAAAGAAGGCTGCTAAGGGAAACTGCTAGAGAGAGAATAATAAGTCAGAGAAATGCTGAACTTTTAAGAGAAATCCAAATATAAATAAATACTTTTGGGGCTGGGGAGATAGCTCAGTGGTATAAGCGCCTGCCTGGCAAGCATAAGGTCCCAAGTTCTATCCCCAATACCACAAAAATAAATAATAGAATAATAAAAAATAAATACATTTGACTAATATATTACCAAGTGGGCTGGGAAGATAGCTTGGCTGTCTAAGTGCCTGCCTGGCAAGCGCAGGGTCCCAAGTTGGATCCCTGATACCACATGCGCTGCCCAACTTGGAACCTCAAAACTGGATGTGGTGGTACGTGCCTGTAAATCCCAGCTCTGGGGAGGCTGAAACAGGAGGATCACTATGAGTGAGACCCCGTATCAGCAACAACAAAAAATAAAAGAGGCCCTTAAAATTATCTGTGAAAAAGTTTTAAAAATTACCAGATGTGGTGGCACATGCTTGCAATTCCAACATTTAGGAAGTGGAGGCAAGAAGATCACCATGAGTTCGAAGCCAGCCTGAACTACAAAATAAGAC
This sequence comes from Ctenomys sociabilis, assembly GCA_004027165.1. Classification (NCBI taxonomy): domain Eukaryota; kingdom Metazoa; phylum Chordata; class Mammalia; order Rodentia; family Ctenomyidae; genus Ctenomys; species Ctenomys sociabilis. The sequence goes on from PVKA01003459.1 coordinate 16,212, forward strand.
CTTGTCTCAAAAACCCAAAACAAGCAACAAACAGGAAGTATATTTTTCATGTAACAAGCAAGAGGAAAGCAATCCAGAGCTGAAGATAGCTCCTTATTAATACTTCATTCTGTATTGGTCCAAAGCAGCTGCTCCAGTTGTCACCATTTCCAAGCCACTAAGAAGGTCAAAGAGAAAGTAGAAAGCAAGAAATTCTCTCCTTAAAAGATGTGACTTTGAAATCACTGACTGGAGCTAAGGAGCGAAGATCTGACAACAAGGATTGAGGGACTCTTAACATCAAGAGGTGGTACAACCTGTTATCCTAGCACGCTGGAAGTTGAAGCAGGAGGATCACAAAGTAAGCTCCAGCCTGGGCAACTGGCTGACTTAGCAGCTGTGCCTCGAAATTTTAAGAAGAGCTGGGACATATCTCAGCACAAAAGCCCTAGGTTCAATTCCCAGTAGTAGAAGAAAAGCCAGCAGTCAAAGCAGAAGAAACTAAGAATGGCTACAGAGGGAATAAAGAGAAATAGAAAATCACCCTGTGTTTCAAGGTTGAAAAATAGGGCTAAGGCAAAGAAAAAGTATGAAATAACTATATTGTGCCCAAATATGTCACAAATTCTCAAAAGACAGTATTTCCCTTACATTGAGTCACTATACTATATCATTCATACCACGTGATATTCTGAAGTGTTTAATTTTTTATAATGAGGAACATTATTACCAAAACACGTTAGGCTGAAATATGTCAGTATACTTTTGGATGCTTATGGAGGTTATTCAAAGGAATCAGCAAAAAGGGGAAGGAATGAAAAAATGTGTGTTTAACTTAGTATTTATTCCTGAATTTATAACTGCAACTTCCAGAAGGTATGGTATCATAAAAGACAAATGCTCCTGGCAGTGTCCTGGAGAACAGGGTTGTAGTTCACATCTAAAATGGCCCTAAAAGTCTGTGTTTGGAAGCTGATTCAATGATGAGTGTATTAATTCTTGGATTCATCCATTGGAGTTCCCTAGCTAAATGTGCTTCTAGGAGGTGAGACCTGGTTAAAGGTGGGTCACTAGGGCTATGATCTAGAAAAGTATAGTTGTTGTCCCCATCCTTCCTCTTTGGCTGCCACGGATTGACTAGTATTTTTCCACCACGCCCTCTTCCTGTGCCATTTTTGTCTTGGAGCCAATCATGGACCAAAATCATGAATCAAAAAATCTTTCTTCCTTTAAGTTATGGGTATTGGGTATTTTGTCACAGCAACAATAAAGTAACTAAGGTGGATATTCTTACCAGGAGTGGGGCCTTTACTATGGCTATAGTGATTCTGAAATCTTTGAAACTGATTTGAGTTTGGAAAGGTTTGGAGATACCAGCTCAAAAGGCCTTAAAATGATATAAGCAAAAAAGATAGATGGGAGATTCTGGTCAGAGTTCAGAAGATTAAAAAGCAAATAGGAATGTAGACAAAAGAGGTCAAGCTCAGGAGGTTTTAGTTGTGAACAAGACTCTCTTTGATAGTTAAGAGATTGTGTTATATTCATTGGCAGAAATTTGTCTATACTTTGCCTGTCCTGAGACTTTGTAAGAGACTGAGGTTAATGACAGTAGATAATCCTGTGGAGGAAATTTCAGAGCCTCCCAGTGTTCAGGTTGTGTCGGATATACTGCTGGTTGCTTTTAGGCAGATCTATAATAAGCATCAGGAGCACAAAGCAGATGTGAAGAGTTTGCAGCAGTGTCCCTGTAAGGGCAAGGCATGAAGCAAAAAGTGCTCAGGAGCCTCCAGGAAGTTGGAGAAGCCAGGAACATAGAACATCTGAGAAAGGCCAAAAGCAGTAACTAAAGTCAGGCAAAGGGAAAGGCTATTAGGATTATAACTAGAAATACCTCAGAGGCAACACCATCTGAACCTCTTTGGAGTTTGACTTTTACAACTTATCCAGAGCAACATACATGAATTTGGTATTTGTCTTGTTGGATTTTGCCTTGCTTTGGTTCCATTGCTTTCTTTATCCTATTTCTCCCTTTTGGAATGTGTAGTGGTTGATATATTGGGCCAATATGAGTAGTTAAAAGCTTAACTAAATGGGCTCAGTAATTCCATTTCCTAGGATATGGAGGCTCCACCCTAGAGAGACTCATCACTAAAAGGATATTTTAAAAACTGAAGAAAGACAGAACATTCCATTTCCTTGGAGGAGCTCATCTTCTCAGTCAGCTTGGATGTCATCTCACTCATCAGCCTTCTGTCACAGACCCATCGACTTCCTGATATGGACTTGTACAGAACACTGCAGTGAGCTCCAGACCTTGGACTGAATCCTTCAGTCTCCATTGTGCAGACACCCTCTGCATGCTTCCTCATTCAACTCTGGCTGACCATCATAAGCCATTCTTGTAATTTCTTATACATTTGTACATCTTGTGTTATATCTGTTCCTTGTGTTCCTCTAATAAAACCCTGAGAATTGGATTGTTAACCCTGTGCCTTATTTTTACACAGATTCACAGCTAAGAATTTGCCTTGAGTCTCAGAGACTTTGAACTTGGACTTTTAGCAATGCTCCAACTGTTAACATTCATGATTCTTAGACGAGGACTAAATACATTGTATACAAAGAAATGTACACAAACCTTTTGAAAGCCAGGGGAGGCTTAGTAAAAGGCATTACAAAACAATCTTTTTTTTCTTCATTTATTTTTATTTTATTAAAATACAAATGTCAATCAGACAGTTTCAAGACACCTTAACCATACAGATTCGATGAATTAATACACTGCAAACTGTTTTCATAACGTTTTGGTATTGTACAAGGTGCATACATGATATTATATTTACAGATATTATTTTAGCAGATATCTCTTATCAGTGAATTAAGAGTGTAGTTGCTTACTTATTTTTTTATACCTGAATTATATCAAAAATTCAATAATTATTTACTGAGTGGATGACCATAGTACTAAAAGCCGACATAATATCCTGTCCAACCACCATC
>PVKA01003459.1:19290-109771 GCA_004027165.1 Ctenomys sociabilis
CATGATTTTTTCTTTCTACAACCCTTCCTTTGTCTACACCTGTCAAAAGTGGGCACTCCATTGACATTCAACTAACTTAGGTGCTTGAACTCGACACCACAGTCCAACACAGTCCAGCATTCTGCAACCATAGTGAGTTATTCAAAGAAATTGTCGACCATATCCATTTACAGCTCAGCTTAATATTATGGGCTCACGACGTATACTTCAGTTTTATACTTTTCTGCTGGATGGTTAAGACCTAGGTAGATCAAGACTTATATACCAACACAAGAACTTTATATTTCCTATGTGGTCATTGAAGTCCTCTCAGGGTTTATCTTGTAGTCCTTTACATTATTCTGTAGATCCTTTGTCTGTGTCATCCATGTGGATGAGTCACGGCCAATGCTTGACCAGATTGCTCTCTGTGTGAGCTTGAGAGAAAGTTTTCTCTTCATGTGACTCTCCCTAGGCACACCTTAGAACTTCAATCTCTTTCCTCTGTGGCTCCATAATCTGATGAAATGGAAATTACTGCAAAAGGAAACCCCCCTAAACCATATCAATACATTGAAATTAATTTGTACTCTCCTGAACAGTCAATGGGTCACAGATGAAACAGAGGAAGAAATTCAGTCAGTATCTACAACTAAATAATGAAGCCAGTACAACATACCAGAACTTACAGGACACTATGAAAGCAGTTCTAAGAAGGCAATTTATGCTGGTGAATTTTCACATGAGGAAAATAGAATAAGCAGAAATAAACAGCAGTGTTATACTGCAAGCTTCTTGAAGAGTAAGACAAACCCAAAGAAAATAGAATGGAGGAAATTATAAAGATCAGAGCAGAAGTTAACACAGTGGAGACCAAGAAAGCAATGCAAAGACTTTATTAATCAAAGAGCTCTTTGAAAAATAAATAAAATTGATAAATCCTTAGCCAACTTTATCAGAAAAACGGAAGAAAAAACTCATATTTATGATTTGAAGAATGATTAAGTTTGAAGTCACTACAAATCCTGTGGAAACTCAGATCATACGTACCTCCTCAAAGCCTTATCTCAGAGGATGGAAAAACACAGAAGAAATTGCAAATTATTAGATAAGTACAAATTACCAAACTGGACAAAAAAAAGATATAAATATTTTCAGTATCCCCATATCAGTTAGTGAGATTGCAAATGTCATTAGAAACTTACTAACAAAGAAAAGCTCAGGCCCTGATGGATTCACTTATAATTTAACAAGAATTAAGACCAATACTCTTCAAAGTCTTTAATGAAATTGAAAAGGAAGCAGTTTTCCCTAGCTCATTCCTGATGTCAAACCAGAGAAAGATCCAAACAATAAAGGCAGTTATCAGACATTCTCCTTAGTGAAAATACAGGTAAAATTCCTCAATAACTAGCAAGCAGAAGCTGCGCAATCACCGAGAAGACTATACATCATGAACAGGTAGGATTTGTCCCAGAAGTGCAAAGATGATTCAACATATGCAGATCAGTGTATGTAATACACCCCATCAACAGAGTCAAAGACAAAAATCACATGATCATTTCAACAGATGCAGAAAAACTTTTAGACAAAGTCCAACACTTATTCATGATAAAAACACTACAGAAAATCAGAATAGATGGCCTTTATGTTGTTCCAAAAGACACCTAAACCATAGACTAAACTAAAGTCAAAATTGATCAAATATCTAAATATTATAAGAAAGACAGACCTCTCCTAAGAGGATTTCTGCTGAATGGAGATGTCTTTGTTGCTGCCTGTCTTGCCACAATGCTCACTAAGACTGCATTGTGCTATGTAGTTGTGGTTCAGGACAAAAAGGAGCAAAAGTCTTCTGTTGAAAATCTTCTCTCCCTAAGAAGCCAATTACTGATGATGACGTAACTGAATTTCCTTATGCCTGAAGGTCTTGTCTGAATGAAGGACATTTTCAATAAGGAGTGCAGACAATGACTTCCTCAAATGTTATCTGCCAAACTTGAAGAAAAGAAACTATCCCCCCACAAAAAAGACTCTTTAGGTTTTTTTTTTGACAGGGTCTCACTATGCAGCCCACATTCACAGTGATCCTCCTGCTTCCTGCCTCCCTAGGGCTGGCATTACAGGCGCGTGCCACCATGCCCGGACTCCATCGCCGGCTTAGCACACCCGAAGGCGGGGCTGACTCGGCATGAGGAACCAGGAATTGAACCCTGGCCTCTGCGCTTACCTAAGCAAGCAAGAAAGACTCTTTAAAGAAGAATTTGACAGTGCAACCTGATGACCCCATTTCCTTCATGCATCTGACTGCTAAGAATGAGATGAACTGAAAAGAAGAGCAGCGTCAGCTGAGTTAGTTGGCAGCAATGGGTAGCACTAAGAGCAAAGATTCAGCAGATCCCCTAGCACCTATACTTAACAAGGTCACCCAGGTGACAGGCTTTTCAGATCATGTATGTGCAGAAGCTTATGTTCATGTCAACTAGTACAACACTGTTCTGGATGTGCTTGTTGTGAACCAAACCAGTGATAGTCAGCAGGATTTCACATTGGAGTTAGCTACTCTAGGGGATCTGAAACTTGTGGAAAAGCCATCTCCTTTGACTCTTGTGCCTCATGACTTTGCAAATATTAAAGCTAATGTCAAAGTAGCATCAGCAGAAAATGGAATAATTTTTGGTAATATAGCTTATTATGTCTCTTAAGTGACAGAAATTGTGTGGTCCTCAGTGATATCCATATTGACATCATGGACTATATTTTGTCTACACTGATGCTGAATTCCATCAGATGTGGGCTGAATTTGAATGGGGAAACAAAGTGACAGTTAATACCAATATGGTTGATTTACATGACTTCTTATGGCTCATGTTAAAGTCAACCAACTTGAAATGCCTCACTCCAGAGAAGGCCCTTTTTGGCTCCTGCAGTCTCATGGCAGCCAACCTTTATAGTTGTTCAATATTTGGACAAGATGCTCTTGCAGATGTCAGCATTGAAAAGCCAGTTCACCAGGGCCAGATGCTGCAGGTACTTATCATATAAGGGTTCCTGCAAAGAGTCAGGGAATGGCTTTATGTCTTGGAGACAAAAATCAACTTCTCTCAGAAGAAAACTAGTATATAAGAAAAATGTAGGTATGGGCTTATTGAACTCCAGCATCTTTTGTACTCTTTGATGCTTCATGTTTATGTAGAATCTGAGTTCATGCTAAATGCATTCCTGCCAATAATTTATAGTCTTTCCTTTAAACCAAGATTGTGTTTAAAATTACAGTTTATTTTTTGTCTTCATAGTTCTGACTGCCTATCCTGAAAGTATATAATAATGTTTCCCACATATACCAAGACCATTTTCACAATAACAATAAACTGACCTATTCACAATTTTTTTGTTATTTTATAAATAAAAATACTTACATAAAAAGATATTAAAACTGAAACCCTGAATCTACTGGAAGAGAAAATAGGTCGAAATCTGAAAGACATTTGTGTAGGTGGAGACTTCATAAACAAAACCAGAAGTACTTCAAAGCAGCAACCACTTGTATCTTATCCTATTAAAAACATTCTCACATGGCTTCCAAATAGCTCATGTGGATTAAAGTACCTGCAAGAGGCTCAGGAACTGGTGGTTCTATTCCTGGGCCTGCCCTGCCAGCCGCACCCCCAGCATGCACTGAGATAGCAATTGAGACTGGGTGTGGTGGCACCCACCTATAATCCCAGCTCTTGGGAGGCTGTAAACAGGTGGATCAATATGAGTCTGATCTAGTGGTGAGACCTTTAGCACCCTGTAGACCCTGCTCTAAAATATAAAAAACAACAACAGAAACAAACAAAAAAAACCCTTACAGAATGGGAATAGCCTTACGTCTTGGGGAGAAAATCAACTTTTCTCAGAAGAAAACTAGAATATAAGAAAGACTTCCGACAACCTACAGATTGGGAACATATTTTAGCCAATGTTCCCTCAAGCAAAAGACTTCTATCCAGAACATAAAAATAATTGAAAAAAATCATACTCCCCAAATTTGAAGACGCATTCCATGAATGAGATAAATACAGCCTTCTCAGCTAAGACATACAAATAGCAAATAAATCTATGAAAAAATGCTGAACATCATTGGTCATACAAGAGATGCAAACTGAAACAACACTGAAATTCCACCTCACCCCTGAAAGAATGGCTGTCATCAAAAAGTCAACCAGTAAGGGGTTGCCAATATAGCTCAGTGGCACAGTGCCTGCCTGGCAAACATGTGGTTCTGAGTTCAATTCCTGGTACAAAAAAAGAAAAGAAGACAAAAGAAAAAAATCAATGAATAGAAGATGTTGGAGGGGCTGTTCAGCAAAAAGTGTGAGTGTAGACTGGTACAACCACCATGAAAATCAGGATAGAGATTCCACAAAATACTAGGATTACAGGGAGGGAAGAAAGAAGAGAGCCGGAGAGAGACAGACAGAGAGAGAACAAGATAGCTGTACTATAAATTTTACATTGGTTCATTGAAAAGACAGGTTTCTGCTTATACCATTTGATCTATTTTTTGTGACTATATCTTGTCATCTAAGCAACTGCTTTGATGATAACAAGCAACATACTAACAATTGTTACTCTCATACTATTTTGTTTTGAAATATTCTATCATTGCTTTAATGCTACAAGTTATTCTCTAATCTCTCTATGTCTGTATATATACAGGTATTTATACATTTGTGTATACATATGTGTACCCATGTAAGAGAAAGAGATCTTATTCTATTTTGCAATTATATAAAATCTTACATGCTATTACATTTTTACAATGGGGATACACAGAAATCTTATAAAATCAGAATTTCAGAAGCTATTTCACTCATTTTTCTACAGTCTGTATCTTTGTATGTGTAGATGCATTGCTACACTGTATATATTAATTTATGTAAATGTATATTAATCGTTAGCAATGCACACATATTTACAAAGAATAACTGTAAGATCCTGAAAAACTGGAGTTAGACTAAGGAGCTGCTATTTCCCACGAAGGGAGTCCGGTCGTCTCTGTCAGGTGCCAAATGTACTGAGCTGGTATTTTGATGTACGGTTTCCAGAAAGCTCACAGCGATTGACAAGTGAGCAATTCTGCAAACAGAGACCAGTAGCACAAGACATGGTTAGAAAGTGAAAGAGGCAAAGAAGTTTTAAGCAGCAGGCAGAGGTGCTACGAGCAGTCTGCGGCTTTGAGGATGTGGAGAAGAGGCAGGGATGGAGGCCCGGCCTGAGCCGCAGAGGGCCGAGGGCTGCTGCTCCAGGGCCAGGGAGAGAAGATGGAGCCAGGGCCCTTCGGAGACCTCCTGCCAGTGCTCAGCACAGAAGCGCTCAATGTGTAATTCCACGAGTAAAATTAGGCCTGTTGATGACATTCTTGTTAGTAACACATGCTACGAGGCACATCATTTTTTTTCGCAATTTGTTGTTTTTAATTTTTATTTTTAGTAACTTTTTTTTTTTTTTTTTTTTTTTTTAGCAAAGGACTGTGTTCACTGTGGGAGCAGGCAGGGCACAGAACACACCTGAATACTTTTCTGTCCCTTCTCCCGCCTTGCCCACCTCCCTCCCTCCCTCCCTCCCTCTCTGTTTCCCTTCCTCTTTGAGAGCTATCTGTTTCCTGACTGCCCATTAGCTACTTTTTCTTTTGCTCTTTATTGATATTTTGGATTTCTCATATAAGGAAAACCATGAATTTTAGTAATTGATTTCAATATTCAGCTTTTGACCAATGGACTCCAACAAAGTGACTGATATCATCTGTATTTAGTTACAGTGCAGAATTTCAAAATAAAAGTGCTTCAAAAAAATAAATACAGAGTGACATGAACAGTTGACCTATATTGTCTCTTGCTTATGCCACTTTCTTGTTATGTGAATAGAAATGAGTTAATCTGATGTAAATATTTTATTATCAACATATAATACATTCTAAATAGAAAAATATCAGCATGGCATGAATTTGAAATGTTTTATAAAAGCCACTAATATATTTATTCAGACTATAGACCCATGAAGAGTTTATTTCTTGGGGCTTTGACCAGGTTTTACTCAGACATGATTTTCATGGATATATTTAGATAATTGTGTAAGAATTGATATTTTAAGAATTGAGATATAAGGATAGGCTATAGCTGCTAATAATGAACACTTTATAAAATGCCTTTACAGCAACCAGTAATTAGCTTCATTATAGCCTACAGTTTGCAAAATATAAAAGATAAAACTAGTAGTTTTTCTGGATGTCTTGATAATGAGATTCTGAGAGTTACAAGAGTGGTGAATTTCTGACAGCACATACATTTCTTTGTTGCATTTTGGAAAAGAGATCAGTTAAGCACAAGATTTTATTTAGCTGCACAGATTTTTCCTTTTCCAAAAGCTTTGAAAGTATAAGCTGAGAAAAGCAGGGAAGAAAAAGCTTCACGATTGATTTGCATCTTAAGAACAAAGGGATAAATGAAAATGTAACTGTTGTCTTTATCGTCGCGGTCTCCTTCTATAATCCTTTCCTGTAATGAGTCTTAATAGCTGCTTTTGAGATATTAATGGAAATTGTCACAGACAAGGGAGATATTACAGCATCTAATGAACGAAAGTAAGGCTGAGAGGAAAGCAAGAAGAACAATAAGTGAAATCCATACAAATACAAAGAATTGAACTAGTTTCTAAAATTTAACCCTATGTCTGACTCTGCCACAAAATCTAACGAGGAAAATACATTCCCAGTCACCTTTATCCAGTATGATTCATCATACATAATTAGTAAATTATATTACACTTAAGCAAATTTTAAAACTTCGACTTTCTTTAACACTAATCTAAAAGAATAAATTTTATGTAAATCAGTGAGCAAGTCATATCATGAAGTTTATTACAGCAAACAAAAGCATGGGTTGCTAGGGGAAAATGGGGCATTCAATAAAATGAAGGAAAATACTCTGTAGAACAAGGTAATAATTATAATTTATCTATACATCACGTAATTGTTATAACTGTACAAACTAATGTAAATGTGCAATTTGCAAATTAGAAATTTAAGTTAGGTTATTTTACAGCTACTATAATATTGACTCTGCCTTTTCCAACACTCACCTTTGAGCACAGCTAATAGTCGGAAAAGTGGAGGCCTAGTACTGGAATTTTGTAGATGCATGCTTGTGTTTGCTCTTTAGAAGCCGAGTGGTCAGGGCTCCGCAGTCAGCAGAGCTGTGCTGCCATCTAACCGAACGAAGCTTGCAGAATGGAGCTGCTGGACAATTGCAAGGCTAGGACCCAAGCTGTAATGGCAAACACATTTTTTGGGGGGGAGCATTCCTCAAGGAGCAAATTGTAAATAATGCCGTCTAAATTTCGTGAGAACAAGATGCACAGGAGACTGCTGCCAGGGCAGAAGTAGAGGCTTAATTGAACCTGGGATTGTTAAAATGTCTCCTTTTTATAGTCTTGACTAATGCAGAGCTAATCAACAGATTCCACTTTAGATTTGAAGAATCAGCTCACAAGCAAAGATGCTTTTGTCATTTGATCTACTAAAAATATAGAGACTGTTTTGGGCACAACCTTTTCTATGTGTATATAAAAAATGTCCATTGTGAATTGGTTGGTCTTGAAAACTGCGCACTATTTAGTCAGATATTTTTGTTTGGGATTGAAAAAAGTGAATCTTTGTCCATTGCTGCCTTCTTCTTTTTTTTTTTTTTTTTGTCCTCTTTCAGACATGTAGAACATTCCCCAAATTTTTAGACAGTTAAAGCTTATCCCATGCTTAAGAAGAAATACTTATTATTTCCTTTAACTGGGGATATTACAAACAGAGATTAGGGCCCTCTCACTTCGGAGCTGGCAGTGCTGAAGTGGCCTGGGTCATTAACATTCTAGCCTAAGTGGTCACAAGCATCCTTCGGCATTCCTGTCAAAAGGCCACTAAACCCATGTTTGTTCTGTTTTCACCAAGATAATCCGTTCTTGTTCTTTCTGATTGGTTGCTGCCATTCAAGGCACCATATTTACGAATGATGCTATGCAACTGCAGAATCTTTTTTGCCTAAAGGAGAAATACAAGTAAAGGCAAAATTTAAGCCAGACTTTCAATTGTGAATTTGCCTTCCTCAGAAATATTATATTCCAGGAAAAATACAATGGAACATAGGAATAATTTTGAACAAATTTCATTAATAAATTAGACTGAGTATCATACTGACATTTGCAAGTTGATAATGAAAACACATCATTTATATCACAGCTAAGACAGTTATACTGTGTGCTTGGAAGTGTGTCAAATGATAGGATCCTTCTCTGGTCTAGGTTTCTTCTAAGCTGCTTGGTGCAGGCTGGCCTTATCTAGCCCTAAAGTGGTGGTTTCCTGAATAAATAAAGGAAAAGCAAGCATTTGTCAGAAGAATACATTATATATATATAATATATATATATACATATATATATATAATATATATATATTCACACATTTAATATATGCATATGCATATATATTCTTTATCACTTTTCATCAATTAATTTAGAAAATACACATAACTATGATTTAGTTTGCTAACTCATAATTATGTAAGATTTCTCAGCTATACCTGCATCTGTGTTTCCACCAGGGGCCAAAAGATAGAATGAATTGCAACATTTTGAATACATACCTGTGACATGACCACAGTCTGGTAAAAATGCACGATGCATTTTCCAACTAATTAAATGATAATATCATGAGCCTAGAATGAGCTAGACATTCACTTCAGCTAGAACAGCAAGTGAAGTGGGAAAACAAGTCCTACCCTGAAGAAACACAGGACAGGGAGAAGATGGGAAACAGAGGATATGTAGTATAGCAGAAGGGGAAGTGCTGTAAAGAAAACTAAGTCAGGAGCCCAAGGTGAGACCATCCCTCCCTATGGGGTGGAGAAGCAGTCCTGATGCAACCTGCAGCCGCCCATACCAACAGGTGCGCACTCTGTGTACTTGGCATCCACTTCTATTCCATCAAATTATTTGTGGAATGATATTAATTATTTGAATATGACATAGTTGTGCTATTTGGTAAGTCAAATTCAATGTTTTTCTACATGGTTCTTTCAAACTTGTATATGTGCTAAATAAGCTTTTATCTAAACCTCATACTTTCCCAAGTTTGTGATGTAAATTAGCAAATGAAATTCCATAATCTCTCTGGGCAGGGAGGTAGCCAGAGAGATTATGGAATTTCATTTGCTAATTTACATCACACCTGCCTGGTGTGTAGAGCTCAAAGATCTCAAAGATCAGGGATAGGTCACTGGTGCTGTATGCGTTACTGGCCAGGAAACCCCGGAGCATAGTGCCTGCCACTGAGACCGGGTGTGGTGGTGCACCCCTGTAATCCTGGCATGGGGAAGCTGAGACAGGATGACTACAAATCTGAGCTGGTAGTGAGACCATGTACCAAATGCATAAATAAACAAACAAACAAATAAACAAATAAAACATTAGGTCCCTTGAGATAGCTTAGCGGACTAAGCGCCTGCATAGGCATGCTCAGGGATACCTCCACTGGCACCACGTACCTCGCTGGCCCCGCCTCAGGCTCAGCCTCCACTGACACTGGGAGTGGTGGTACACACCTGTCAGCCCAGCGCTTGGGGAGGCTGAAGACAGGAGGATCACTATGAGTCCAAGCTGCATAGAGAAACCCTGTACCAAATTGAAAAAAAAAAAAAAAGGGTTCAAAAAATAAAAAAAAAAAGAAATTCCACGTCTTTCCAGAATGACTTTTGTTTTACACAGTAGTTACCCAGGTTTCACTTCAACTTACCCCTCTCTTGACTCATAATGATGCCTAAATGTTCAGTTCTGTTGGTCTTCAATGGATTCCAAAGTGGGCCTAGCAAGGGAGGTGATATTTTTATTATTACAACTATCTCCTCTTAAATAGAAAACTTGTATTAGAGGTATAACTGTTCAGGAACGAAATTTTCTCTTTAGTGTTATCTCCATTTCAAGAAACTTTGATGAAATAAATTTCATTTTCAAAAGAACTTAGCTGTAATTTTCAGTTTTTACCTTTCATCACTACACTTTTGTCATACATAATGATTTTAACGTGGCCACCAGTGACTGGTGAGGAGAAGTTCGAGCCACCCGACTGCGATCTATGAGAACAAGAGGGCTGTCCTCTTACTGAAGGGCGGCTGAGGGGAAAGGCAGGAAGCACATGGGCCCTTTATTCTCTGGCTCCAGTGGACAGCTGCCTAGAGCTGTGGAGCATGAATCCAGCCCTTCTTTTGCCTCTAGGCCTGTGGCAAATTGAAACACAAGCAATCAACTGGTAAGTAGGAATATCCTTGGAAAAGTGAGCTAAGGTTATGGATACTGGCATGCATTGGAATAAAAATAGCAGTACAGACAGGGCATTTTACTAGAGAGTTAGCTGATCAGGTTTAATTAAGAGTCTTCTCTCCTTTGGGGTAAACAAGAGATTGTGATACAAAAAGACTAGATTTCTAATTTTTGTATTTTGTTAGTTGAGTCAGTTACTCTTCTGTCATTGCTGGGACAAATACATGACACTTATAAGGAAAGGTTTATTTAGCTCACAGTTAGTGAAGGTTTCAGTCCATACTCGGCTGGCTCTAAGGCAGAGGGGCACATGGCGGAGAGCAGCCGTTCGTGGTGGCAGCAAAAAGCAGAGAACAAAAGGGCAGGAACAGGGGAAACAGTGGCTACAGAGAAAGTCTGTCTCCCTTATTGACCCCAGGCTGGGTGTAGCACTCACACCCATAATCCCAGCAGCACTCACACCCATAATCTCAGCAGCACTCACACTCATAATCCTAGTGGATCATGAGTTAATCACAAAGCCTAGCAGTCTGCCCCATGACTGCATGAGGCTTTGAGGGGAGACTAGCCACAAACCACAACACCTGTGCATGCTAATTTTATACTGGCAAGTACTATTAAGTCACTCCATCCATTTAAAATGTCTCAGCTAGTTTCAGATCCATCCCCTTCCTCTCTCTCCTGTGTGCTCTCCTCCCCATCTTCAGAAATCTAATTTGTAGTTTCCTGGTATTTTTTATTTTAGTTAATTTAGTATTTTAAGTTTTTTATGTAAGATGAATTCTGTCATGTTTAACTTTCTACATCTCAATATTTTACTTAACATTGTGGTTTGTATTTCTATTCATTCTCCTACAAAAAGAGATTTTCTTTCCTCCTCAGGACTTAGTAGCACTCCACTATATGTACATCCACATGCATAACTACATAAATATACGCACACACACATTCACACACTTGTTTCCCTGTTCACCTGTTGAGTGGCACCCAGGCCTGTCCCATCACGAATTGCCTGCCTTGCCATGCTGTAAACATGGTGTGTACATATCACTGCAGTAGGCAGCCCTTAATTCTTTTGGAAATTATCCAAGAGTACTGTATCTGGGTCAAACAGTACTTCTATGCTTAGTTTCTGAGCACCTGCTAGATGCATTTTTCACAGTAGTTGTTCTAGCTTACACATCCAAAACAGTGTAGGACATGCATCTTTGCCTGCACTTGTTGCTTTCCATATTCTTGGTCACAGCTCTTCTGATTGGAGTGAGATGGAATCTCATTATAATTTTAATTTGCATTTTTGATTGCTAAATTTTTGAACATTTTTAATATACATTTTCAGTTATTTGTGTTTTAAGAAGTATGCATTCAGTTCATTGATACACATTTTAATTGGGTTCCTTACCTTATGAGGGTTAATTCTTAAAAGCTCTTTGTATGCTGTAGGTATCAGTCCTTTAATATGATACAAAGTCACAAGGACTCTGGGTAGCAGGTGTTCTTCGACTGTTGGTTGCTCTCTTTGGTGCACACAGATGTTTAATTTGCTGTAGTCCTGTTTGCTTATTTGGGATTTCATCCTTACAACCTTGGCACTCAGTGCCTGTGTCAGTTCCTTCTTTTGTATCCAGGTCTCTGATCCATTTTGATTTGAGTTGAGTTCAGGGTGAGAGACAGGTTCTACTTTTAATTTTTTGCACACTGATCTGCAGCATTTCCAGTCTACCTGGTAAAAAGCTTTCCTCCAGCATGTGCTTGTCCCCTTTGTTAGAAATTACACCACTCCAGGCCCCTGGGCTTTTCTCTGTCTTTTAACCTACTCCATTGTCCTGACGCTGTGCCTTTTTAAAACAAATTCATACACATTCTTTATTATTTCTTGGATTCAATAAGCATTTATGGGGTTGACTTTTCTGTTGATGATATGGGCTAAAACATACAAAATATGTCCTACCCAACTCGAAATGCTGGTGATGCAACCACAGTGAAGACACAATACCGTTCTGAGGCAGCATCAATGTGGGCCACCTGGTGCAGAATTTAAAATTAAATCATTTTGTGTTTTGGGTTAAAGGAGATTGGATAGGGAGGTGATAGCTGAACTGGAGTTTGAAAGGCTATTAGAAGTTCACCAGGCAGAAAACTGAGTGAAAGGTGGGTGTGGGCCACAACTCAGGCAATGGGAGGGGGGAGGGGTGGAGTAAAGCAGCAGCAGAGGAGACAAATACCAGGGCAGGCTCCTTTGGTGGGATTGGGTGTCACCTCTTCTAGGGGAACCAGGGTGAGCAAGATCACAAATACATCTTCTTTAACGGCTCACCCTAAACACGTTAATGTGGAATGTGGATGAGCTGTCTCCTAACGTCACCTTCAGTGTGATTGCCTTGAGTCCTGTGAAAATATGCCAGAGCACGCAAGAGCTATTTGCATGTCTCTGGCTTCAAGCTGAAAGCTTAAATATTTAGTTGTTCAAGTTAAAAGAGATCAGATAGACAAGGTGTATTTCTGTTGGCTGTACTGAAACTTCAGGAATAAAATCATTACATATGTTCTCTTGTGCAACAATTTTCAATTTAGATAGAGGCTGTGTGTAATAATGTAATGCAAGTAAGTCACGTTGCTTAAAAACTCAGCTTGGGAGAAGGCCCACACTGGGGGGCCCTGCAATGCACAGTTGAAGGGCACTTTCTGGCTTGGGAGAAGGAGGCCCACACTGGGGGGCCCTCCAATGCATATGCTGGGCCCTTTCTGAGAGCTGCTGCCCAGGGTGTGTGCATGCATAAAATGCTTCTCACCTCTAAGGAACTTATTACCTTTCAAGCAGATGAAGAAATTAACAGATAATTTTAAAGTATTGTGGCAAATTATAAGAAGGATCAGCACACGCAGGTTGTTTGGGAGTATAGAATCATAGTTTCCCTGAAATTTGCATGACTTCTTGGTAGAATTTCAGCTGCCCAGAGGAATGAGCAAGGAGTATTGTATTGTAGACAGGGACCAAGTGAAAGGAGGCCTCTCTGTGATGCTTGCAACAGCACAAAAATATAAAATTCAGGGACTGTCAGGTACAAAATATGGATGAGGCTAGAAGGATGAAGCTAGAAGCTGGGCAGGAGCGAGTCAGGCCAGAGTGAGCCTTGTGGCCATGGTAAGGACCTGGGATGAATTCTGTAGTCAGTGGAGTCCTTCAACTGTTCTGTGACAGGAAGTAAGAGTGTGAGTGTTTTAAAATCCCGTTTCTTGCTGAAGTGTTGTGTTCTATGGTGGGGAGAGACCTCAGGCCAGGAAGGGCAGGACTACTCTGCCTTGTACAATACCATCAGCATCTCCTGCAAACTGAGAAAGTTGCTTTACACACACAGAGAATGAGAGAGCCGGAGGGCAAAAGAGTGGGGGGAGACAGAGAGAGACAGACACACACACACACACACACACACACACACACACACACAGATAGAGACAGCGAGACAGAGAGACTTGGGAAAATGGTGATGAGAGTAGAGAATAGGAAAAATATGGGACATTTTTCTAAAATTTAACTTGAACAAAAATTACTGGTTGATTTTGAGAGGGAGAAGGAAAAACAAAGATTCAGCGCTTGGGGAGATGGACCATTTTGGCCATGTTGCTTTTCTAAAGAATTCTCTAGGGACACAAAAGTGGAACACACACAACTTTGTGTGCTTGGTTCCGACATATGCAACGCTAGCAGGATTCAAAGGATTTATTGCTTGATACCTTATTATGAATATGTATTCTGCTTCCAAAGCTGTAGTAGGGTTTGTAAGGATAAAAACTGTGTCTAATCATCTCTTCATATAGAGTACAGCAAGACATTATTAAGTCTCTATCACTGATTTGCACTATTCAGGTATGGGTGCAAGATGTAGGTCATATAAATATACATATATTTATGTGATGTTATTGTAAGTCCAGCGAAGCACTTCGAGAATGTCTCTAAAATACTACCTTTACCATTTATCACATAAGGATAGGCACTGAGAATTTATTCCTTTTTAAACTTTGATACACAGCCTTATTGATTAATACTTAGATAGATCATGCGTATTATAGAAATTGTGATCTACAGAAATGAGAAATGTGTTTCCTGACCCTGCATTAGTGTTTGTAGCTTGTACACAGATGTTCCAATTTCACACCTGACTCTGATTCTTCCTGCTTATTACTCTAATTTATGATGCTGAAGTTGCCACTGAACTTAGTGAATTAAGAGGCAAACAAGAATTGTGACTTTAAGCCAAAATCTATTTATTTAAGTACATGTAATGACTTAGGAAGAGTTGATATTTTAGAAATAGGAACAAGAAAAAATATAGTTCAGGATAATAGAGCTTCATATTTTCAATAAAGACACAATTTTTTGGTCTGAGGGATAAGCTTGAATTGATCTGCTTTTAAGCATTTTACGAAAGTGTTTACATATTCCAATGAGAGAAATTTTAAAGGTAGACACAGCATATATCAGTAATTTATAGATACTAGCTTCCATGTGTAAATGAATAACTTAATAATTATAAATATCTTGTATTATTTTGCCAGTAGGAAATAATTACATTTATAAGAACTTGAGGTAAAAAGCAACATAGCTCATGGTGAAATTTTCTAATTTTAACCATGAATTAAATTTATCCCTGTATTAGTAAATACTTTAATGTAGTCTTGCTTCAGCTAATATTCAGGGGCAGAGATTTGATAGAAATTAGCTCATCTTAAGTGAGACATTTTCCATTATGAAAAAATTAATATCAAGTTAGATGGTAAATGGCAAGTAATCCAATATGCAGAACTTGGATGAGTTTCTAAAAGCATTGTTTTTGTGTATACATAAAGAGGTAAAAAGTGTGTACAGGGGACTAAAGTGCTTGCTTAGGCAGAGCTCAGGGGCCAGGGTTCGATCCCCAGCCAGCCCCATCCCCAAGGTGCACTGAGATGGTGATTGAGACTGGGTGTGGTGGCGCACCTGTAATCCTAGTGCTCAAGAGGCTGAAAACATGATGATCACTACGAGTCTGATCTGTGTGGTGAGACCCTGTAGTCCCTGGACTAAATACATTCAAAAAAAGTATGTGTGTTTAAAGCTCACTGATGAACATGTAATCAATTAACATCACATTTGTATTTTGTAAATATAAAAAATACTTTTTTAATTTCAAAACAACTTATATTAAAATTCAGTGGTGGCAATGGGAAGTTAAATCAAAAACATTTTTGGAAAAAAAAAGCCAAAAGGTCAAAATTATTTGATGTAGCCAATGAATATGATCAATATACACAAAAACATTAATTTCTACATATTAAAATGTTGAAAGCATTAGAATCATATCTTATAAATTCATATATTTAAAATGTTTTAAAAATGTGTTTTTTCCCAAATTCAAACTCTGCTTAATTCTAGAAATTTTATTCTCTATTTGAAATCCATATTACAAAATACTCTGTAATTTTACAAAGGTTGTAAATAAGAAAAGAATTATGGCTCAATAAATCTACCTCAAAATCGGATTCATTATTTATGTAGTAAGTAGAAAAACAAATGGGTTAGGAAGAGCTGTATCCTTCAGCCTGGGAAGCTGTGTGGCCGTCGACCCATGTATCTCTAATTGTGTAACTTGGCTCTGTGTGCAGGGGAATGTCACTTGGGTGTCTTTGACTTGGACATTTTCATTTCTTAAAAAAAAGTGAGTCTGCTACAAATGCTTTCAGCCTCAGCTTTTAGGTAATAAATCAAGCTTACCTGAGTGTGCATTATATCTGTCTAATGCATGAAAATGATTTGCCATTTGTTTTGTGATATTTGAGTTCCTATTAAATA
Source organism: Ctenomys sociabilis (assembly GCA_004027165.1). NCBI lineage: Eukaryota > Metazoa > Chordata > Mammalia > Rodentia > Ctenomyidae > Ctenomys > Ctenomys sociabilis. The sequence goes on from PVKA01003459.1 coordinate 35,450, forward strand.
CTTTTAAATGGAGAGCCTTCTCTGGCTGCAGATTATGAAGGTACATATCTAAGAGCTTTCACTCACCATCAATGTATTTAGAAGGTCTTAAAATATTTCTCTTCAGTGGATTTGTAGTAATATTCACTGCCCATTTCTATGTAAGTACAAACAAGAATGATAATGTATCACTATGCCTAATAATCTCTTCAGGTAGAGTACAGCAAGGCTTTATTAAGTCTCTATGAACAATTTGCATTTTTTAATTCAGGTATGGTTGCAAGATGTAGGCCGTATGAATGTACATATATTTATATGATGTCATTGTAAGTCCAGTGAGGTATTTCTAGATCTCTCTAAAATACTACCTTTACCATTTATCACTCCAGAACAGGCATCATGAGACTTAGAATTTATTCTTTTATAAACTTTTTTTTTTCCTTTTTAAACTTTTTTTTAAACCTCATTGATTAGTATTTACGTAGATCATGTACCATAGTGATACAATAAATACATATTTCTCCTCCTTCTGCCTAGTCCCAGGATGTGAATGCAACAAGTGGAGGGAGGAAAGGATTTCAGAAAAAGACATATATTGTTGACAAGCTTGTAAGGTTTAGCTCATGTTGGGAGTGATTGCAATGGACTACACCATTAGGGTTCCTAGAATTCTTTCAATGGGCAGAATGCATTCACTTAACTATTCTTTCATATCTATGTTATATAAAGGATAACTGAAATTGCATGTAAATCAATAAATGATATTTTTAAGAATGGAGAAAATAATGTTTATGGACTAATCAGAAAAATTTTGTTGAAATGAAATATCTGAGGTCACAGCCTATCCTATCATAAAGGATATGTGAAAATAATCTTCCTAACAATGGATACAGTCTGGCATTATGTTGCAAATGATGTGGGATGTTATGAAGCTTTGAATGAAATGAGCAGAAAATCTTGGACTAATAGTGTTTAGACAAGATATCATGTCTGCATCTTGGCCTCCCAATAACTACTACAAAGACAACAATATGCAATGTATCAATTATTGTGACTGTCCTACTAATCTGTTTTCAAACTGTCTGATCACTACTTCTTTCTCAATAAAACTGATATTTTTGAAAAAAAAGAAGCTTGTACTAAGACATAAAAAAAAAATATTTTTCCTCACAGGCGGGGATTCCTGTGAGAAGCCATTTCTAAGCTAGGGATGCTCCAGACTGACCAGACTGAAGCAAGCGTCCCAGAGTTCAATTCAGTCACCTGCGAAAAACTCAAGTATCTTAGAAGTTGACATAAGGAATTTGCATTTTGTTATAAGAGCAGCATAAAGTCACTGGAAAGCTCTGAAAACATCATGCTGCTAACTACATGGAACTGGTACTGAGCAGCAGGGACAGGCTGATGTAAGAGGACCAGTTAGATAAGAGTTGGAAGAGGCTAGACGACCTGGCACTGATGTACTGAGCAGGGCTGTGGAAAGGGTGTAGCGGACAATGTTTTAGATTTACTTCACAGAAGCAACTTAGAGCACTGTGCCCCAACTTTAGAAAGCCAGTATCTGACATGAATCAAACCCTTGCTGGTTTCTGAGTTTTCCTGAATGGTGTTGGTAAGAATTTTGTTAACAACACTTGGCTTTCTTTTTTTTTTTAAATTTTTTAATTTTATTGAAGTACCAATATCAATCAGAGAGTCTCAAGACACCTTAACAAGACAGATTCGATAAATTAATACATTGCCAACTGTTTTCATAATGTTTTGGTATCGTACAAGGTACACACATGATATTATATTTACAGATATTATTTTAGCAGATGTCTCTTATCAGTAAATTAAGAGTGTAGCTGCTTACTTATCTTATTTTTTATACATGAATTATATCAAAAATTCAATAATTATTTTCCTAGTGGATGACCGTAGTGCTAGAAGCAGACATAATATCCTGTCCAACCACTGTTAGTGCAGATCTTGACTCTCATAGGATTATGTAGAAGCACAGCATTATCTATCCCAACTGTACTGTGTATACACACACATCATGATTTTTTCTTTCTATACCCCTTCCTTTGTCTACACCTGTCACCCCTGTGGCCTGGTGAGAGCTCCCGGCACACTGTGCCAGAGAAACATTTCCAGGTGATTACCGGTCCCACCCCACAGCCCCAGACCCAGTGCAGGTTGGCCTGGAGTGAGAACACTTGGCTTTCTTTTTGTGGCAACCCTGGATGATAACAGTGAAGCACTCTCAGCCTGGAATTTGCATTTTCAGTCATCCTTTGTGTTCCCAAGTGACCATGTTTTACCTTCTTTCTGTATCAGCAGAGCCATCTACATTTTGGGCTTTCATGTACTATGGCCTGTCTGTTCTAAGGGGTCCTTTAAACTTGGGAAAAATCAAAGGGTAAGTAGGGATCTTTCCTTTCTCATCAGGTACTTAAAGATACCTAAAATCAATTCAATCCAATGTTTAAACACTTTTCACTTTCCAAGCTACTGATCTTATTTTGATCTGTTCTGAATTTCCCTTTTGGGTTCATACCACTTAGATTTTTGTGTATGAGTCTTAACTGTTTTATCATCAGAACAAGAATGGTGAGACATTGATTCTTTTTGATAAACACAAAGCGAGATCTCCAGACATGCCATGGGAAATTCTCAACCATATTCCCAGGCTGGGAAGATAGCTCAGTAGAATAACTGTTTGCCTGGCAAGCACAAAGGTCTGAGTTCAATTCCTGGTTCTGGCATAAAAAAAAAGAAAAGAAAAGGAAATCAACCACATTCCCTTAGCCTAGATCCAAAGGGTAAGTATCAATGCTATAAATGATAACTCAGAATATGGGGACATTATGTCTGATAGGACTATAACAAACCCCAGAAAGCATTTTCAAGAATGAGAATGAAGACATCATTTTTTTAAATTAATTCTAGAAATGGTATTCACTATTTGAAATACATTCTACAAATTGCTATGTGTAACTTGACAAAGGTTGTAAATGAAAAAAGAACTTTGGCTTCATAAACCTGCCTCAAAATCATATAGATTATTTATGCATCAAGGAGAAAGACAAATGGGTGAGGTACAAGAAGCACCTTTCAGCATGGAAAGTTGTGTGGTCATTGACTCATGTATTGCTAATTGAGTCACTTGGGTCTGTGTGCAGGGGAACATCATGTGGATGTGTTTGACTTGAACATTTTCATTCTAAAAAACATACAAGTCTCCTACAAAAGCTTTCAGGCTCAGCCTTTAGGTAGTATGGATGGGCATGCACTTGTTTCCAAATCCAGACCACAAATAGACAGGTGCAGATGTAGAAGGATGATGCCAGAGCTCATGATGGTTAAGGGATGCACTGTAACAGACTACGTGCCCCTGGATGGGTGGTTCACATCATCAGTTCATTCATGGGACTGCTGTCCCCATTTTTGATAAGATCCCAGGTGTCTGTGAGTCAGTGGCCTAACAGTGGGCTGAGAAAGTGGCCAAGTTTTGCATGAAAATTCTGCCTGTCCAAGCTCAGCTTTTCCCACTGTACTTTCCTGCCTCGTTCTCCTCCACGTCCTGCTCACTGAAGAGGTACCAAAGCTCAGGTACCTATGCATCAGGTCAACCAGGTAGAGTCATTTTTTTTCACCCTTTCTCCCTGCACTTGAAGGTAATTCAATGCAAGAAGTAGGATGTCTGCTGGGTTACATCCGGCAAGTTCTTGGGCTTCCTGCACATGTTTACCCATGAGAATGTCATGTACAGAAGACTCCAGTGCTCTCGACTTCTTTGAGGAAGGAGAAGATGTGGAGGAAAGACTTGAGAGCTGAAAAGTGCTACATAAATGACTTCTGAGGGAAAAATCAGAAGCCTTAATAATTCTAGTCTTTTTGGTACCATGAAGATAGGTTTACTTGGTGAGTGTTCTCATGTATATACTTAAAAAACAATGACCAAAGGATCAGCACTTCCCACTGACCATAATAAGGAGAGGTGCAGAAATAGTGACTTAGGGAGAGATCACTTCTTTTTTTTTTTTTTTAGTAGAACTGGGGATTGAACTCAGGCCCTTGCACTTGCCAGGGAAGCACCTGTTCCACTGAGCCATCTCCCTGGCCCCATTTTTATAAATATGTTAGGAAGCAATACCAACACTGACAGTGGAATTTAACTTACTACATTTTTTCCTCTTTTCCTCATTTTATTTTCCTCTCTTTATCTTTTTCCCTCTTTTCATCTACCTGTGTCACTTAAAAGGAGTCTCATATACCATCAGCTTGATTTTTTTTTTTTTTTTTTTGTGGTACCAGGTATTGAACTCAGGACCCTTCACTTGCCAGGCAAGAGCTTATTCTATTGAGCCATCTCCCCAGGCTGGATCCACCTTGATATTGACCTTGATATTGAAGCATCATCTCGTTGTGCTGTGTCCCGTCCAAGTGGCCAATGCACACAAGATCATATTTTTGTAATGAAGTGTTAATTACTAACACTTAAAACACATAAAGAATACATTTTTGTAATTCAGATATGACATCTTAACATGGTCATGAGTTTTACCTTAGAACCTTCAGTGTTCCAAGCCCCCATCTGACTGTTTTGTGCAGTGTCTCCCTCTCTCTTTCCTTTCTGTGGGCTCAGAGGATGATTGCAGACTCTTAGGAATGCTACAGATTCCCAACAAAATCTGAGGAGCAGAATTCTGCTTTAATATATAGATGCTGAAAGAAGGGAGCTTATTTCTGGTTGAGCATAAGGGGCTGGTCAGAGGACCTGTGAACAAGATTGCCTTAATTTGGATCTCTGCCCCACTAGTTACTAGATAGGAGACATCGGTGAGTTCCTTACCTCACTGTTCTTATCTGGTTTGTGGAAATTATAATAGTGTTGCCTTCATAGGGGATTCAATAAGTTCATGACATAATGGACTTAAGAGAGTGCTGGGCTCTGCCTTTACTGAGTATATGATTTCTAATCATTTTTAATGTCCAATTGAGATTTGGTAGTTTTGAGTTGAACAATGACTCACATCAGTTTAGTAATTCTAGAGGTAACAAGAACACAGGTTCAAGAGCTCAGGTTTAAGCTTGTTTAAGCTCTTTATAAAATGGCTAGAGAGCAGCTCTGCTTTTGTTAATAATTTGTGAATTTTCATTTGAGAGGAACCTGCCAATTTACATAGTTCAAACCTTTCTTTTTATTGAGGTGAAATCTTTGATCAGGTAGAAAATATGACTGCTGTGTTCCAAGTCAGGACTGGAATTCAAGTCTCACAGTGTCCAGTCTGGTGTCTCAGAAAACAACAAACCATCTTTGGACAATATTTGGTCTCCCCTTGGACACTGGGCCACAAGTTTCTTCCTAGGAATGCAAATCTCTGACATGGCAGACATCACCTTTCCATGACTCCCTTGGCTCAGTGCTCACCACCAGAGTGTAGCAAAGCTTAGTTCTGGATCTGCATAAGGGTTAAACTTGTGGCCCTGGGGACACATTCTCACTTCTCAGGTTTTTTTGAAGCAAAAGAAAATTCTGAGCCCATGAAAGAGTGTCTAAATGTGTGAGTGTCCCAATAAGCATGTTGCTCTTGATAAGCATTATCGTGGAAAAGCTGCCGCTTGACCTTGAGTTTAACTTTTCAAAACATATAGTGACACTTTGTGCTGGGGTAGAAGGAGGGTGCTAAAGCATTTGATGGAGAAATCAATTCCATAGTATGAAGATCAACCTTGGATTTATTGCTCAAAGAGACACAGCGAACTTAAAAAAAAAAAAAGTATGACTGTAACATGTTTAGCTACAGTACCCCAAAGATCCACCACAGATTGTTGGTGAAAGGCATAAAGTTGTGTGGGGAGGACGAATGTAATATTTATGATTACAAGAATGAAATCCCTTCTTACAATAAAATAACAGCAGCTATCACACAGAGAGTGTGGCCTGCAGACCAGGCAGCATGTTCAGGGCTTTATCAATGATCTTTATGATATTAAATCCCCCCAATAAACTTGTGTAGAAGGTATTATATCAAGTGTTTTGTATGTAGTAGAACTCAATAAATAATTGCTGCTTGCCTGAGAAAACTGGCTTAGTGAGAAGCCTAGGAAGGGGAGGAAGTGGCGCTCTGACCCAGGCTGCTCATTCCAGAAGGCCAGGCTCTTTTACCACCACCATCTTCTGCTATGGTGATTTACCAGTGTCACAGCGGGGATGTGGCCCAGGTTGGACATCACTGTACCAAATATTTAGGTTGACTCATGCATGTGTGTGGAGGACTGCACACTGCGAAGCAGAAAGTTCAAAGGGTTTATTAAACCACACTTTTTTTTTTCTTGCTAGCTGTGGATCTCTAACTGGTGGTCAACTCATTACACACAGATGAATTAAACTAATGTGGTACTGGGTACAGGAGGCCCACCTGAGGGTTGTCGCCAGCAGGATAAAGGCAAAACAGGAGAAGCTGCCAAAAAATCCTTTTAGGGAAGCTGTTTGGAGAAGCTGTTGGAGCTGTTGGACTGTTCTGCTGGAGGAACTTGACACACTGGCTTTCCCGCTGAACTTTGGCATCGCTTCCTGAATCTGGAGGGGAAGATGGTGCACAGCTCAGCTTAGTGGAGAAGCTGGTCACATTGGCCTTCCTGATGGGAACTCAGCTTTTCTCATCACTGGAGGAGCTTGGGGCCTCACTGTTGCTGAGGACAGCTGCAGTGCTTTGGGGGAGCTCTGGGGCTTACCTTGAGCGTTGCTCGCTAGCTCCAGTTCAGATTCCTCAGCTTGCTAGTAGAGATCCTCCATCCTGCTGGCATAGACTGCTGAGCCTCGGCCCTTCCCAGAACAGATCTGTGAGGCAGGCCTGCATGAGACTTTGTTGTGGGCTGTAGGTCTCCAGATGAACTGGTAGGAGACCCTTTTGTGGGCTCTACGCCCTCAGCTGGATTCTTTAGTATTCAGTGTGTGGATAGGTTTCCTGCACTTATTGTGTATAATTCTTTGAGTGGTTCATTATAAAATATTGTAAGATTTGTCCTGTATTATATTGTAATATATATATTACAAAAACCTAAGCCACGACACTAGTTGTATTTGACTTTAATGTAAGATAGACAAAAATGAAAGAAAAATCATACTCCAAAATTTAAATTCAGAAACCATTTACTATGATGCTTTTTATATTGTATAATTTCTTCTTCCTGGTACATGCTGGTCCCAGAAAATAGGTTTAAAATTGTTTTCATGCCACTCTAATGTTGTATTAGTTTTGTGTCTCTGTAATATGTCTTTGAATTACTTATTGTGATACCTTTAACTTTGTTCTTTCTTTTAAGGATGATTTGAGAGATTGAGGAGTCCTTGTGCTTTTATGTAAATTTTAGAATGTTTTCTAGTTCTGTGAAGAATCTCACTGGTATTTTGACGAGGACTGCATTGTGTCTATAAATCACCTCGAGTAGTATAAACATTTTAGCAATATTAATTTGTCCAATTCATGAACATGAAAGAGTTTTTTCTTCTTTTATTTTTTGTCTTTACTTTCTTTCATTAGTATTTTGTAAATTTAAATGAAGAGTTCTACTTTCTTGATTTAATTTACTAGTGGGTATTGTGGATATTTTTTGCAGTTATTATGAATACTCTTTCAAAAGGAAGTGATTCATGACATCAAAGATGTGCAGTCAGGGGCTGGGGGTATAGCTTGGCAGTCTAAGCACCTGTCTCACAAGTGCAAGGACCCAGGTTTGATTCCTGGTACCATGCCATCCTCCTGGCCATTGAAACTGGGCATATAAATAAGATTTAAAAAGGTGCACTTTATATTCCATTACTATTGGACTATGGGCGACAGTTCAGATATAAAATCAACCTACAAGTAACCTAAATGTGATCTCATGGATGAAAGCAAGATAAAGAAGATCTATTTATCTATCTATCTATCTATCTATCTATCTATCTATCTATCTATCCTTTAATCTCCCCATTGGCCTTATTTCTTCATCCATGGAACATTATCCAGCCATAAAGAATGAAATCCCATCACTTGTAACACAATGGACTCAATTAGAGAACACCATTTTAAGTGAAATATGGAAGATAAATATATTTTTACTCCCATGGAGAAATTTATAAAAGTGATTACAATGTGATAGAAAGTTTGAGAAAGTAGTCAGAAAGGACCCTGGATAGTGGGTGGCCAAACAGCCCTGGAGTGTTGCGCAGCACAGTGGGGTGACTACTGACTCATGGTCAACTGTTATGCATTTTGTGATGGTCTGCGAAAGACAAGCTCAAAACTTTCCAACATAGGAAAGGACAAGAGGGGACAATAGTTATCCTAATTTGCTGCATTCATACCATATGAATGTTAAGTACCACAGTGTATTTTCATTAACAGGTAGAATTAATGTTTATTAATACAAAACTCAGATTTTAACAATTTCCTAAAATATGGCTAGCATTAAAGATTTAGGAAATAGAGAAAAAACAAAAATAAACATCCAATTTAGATGTCAAATTGTTTTGTTTTCTGTTTAGAATATTTAGAAAATATGTGAATGTTCTTATGTCATTGAAGATAACAGGCCTCATAATCTGTACTCAACTTTTGATCACTGGAATCCCAATGTGCATTGGCTAGTGTGTCTAGCACACTGAGCTGCTTATGAGGCAGGGTTTCGCGTGTGGCTGAGGATGCCTTAGGTTCACTGTGTAGCACAGGCTGGCCTCAAACTTGTGGTGGTCCTCAGGCCTCAGGGTGGGATTAGAGGCTGCAGCAGCCCATCTAGGTCTTCCTTCCTTCCTTCCTTCCTTCCTTCCTTCCTTCCTTCCTTCCTTCCTTCCTTCCTTCCTTCCTTTTTTCCTTTTTTCCGGAGAGAATATTATGTTCCTCAAAAGAAACACAATTTTGTCTACATGTCTAATTTATAAATTCTTGCTTTGAACAAGGCTTTGAGGGCTCTTGTGCAGTCCATACCTGACGGGCATGCAGCGAGGTCTGCTGTGTCCGAGCGGACGTTAGATCCCGCACTGAGTGCACGCAGCGCTTGCTGCTGTCTGCTTGGAGTAGTGCAGTTTCTGTGCAGGCAGTCAGGTCATTTCCATATTACAAAGAATGTATTATCATGTTTCAAAGTTACTTATTTCATGACTTTAATATTTGGGGTTTTGAAGTGACTTGTGTTAGCCACTTTACGGCTCATGCTTTCTAATGCTACTCTTTCATGATCTACGTAGACCCTTCTGAAAGAAACATTCCATGAGCCCTTTGAAGATAATCTATGCAGAAATGGTACTTCCAGATGAATGCCTAAGACAATGCAAAACCACAAACTGCAACTGTGTCTGCATAATTGATGGCACTATTTGGAGATGCACATATGAGTATTTCTAATTCTACATATGCTTAAGTAAGATGAGTACAAAATTAATACGATGTGCCCATTTATATTAGTTTAATGACTTTTACACAATCAATTAAAACCAAAGGGTATTTGAAAATATAAAGATCAGTTCTAAGAAAAACTTATTTGTTTGATATTGCTTTAAAGGTCTTTTTTTTTTTTTTTTTTGTATTTTAGGGAAGGGTCTACAGGGTGTTCAGGGTCTCACTACTAGATGGGAGTCATAGTCATCCACCTGTTTACAGCCTCCCAAGAGCTGGGATTATAGGCACAAGCCATCATGCACAGTCTCAATTGCTGTCTCAGGGCATAGCAGGCCCAGGGATCTAGTTCCTGGCCCCTGTGCCTGCTTGCAGGCTCTTTAATCTGCAGAGCTATTTGGCTGGTCCTGCTTTAAAGTTTTTATGTAAAAAAGTGTCTTTCTTCTTTTTCTTTAAATCTTTTTGGGAGAGGGTCTCTAGGTGCAGTTCGGGCTGGACTTGAACTTGCTTTGTAGTGCAGGCTGGACTCAAACTCACAGCAATCCTACCTCTGCCTGTTGAGTCCTGAATTATAGGCATGAGCCACGATGCTCAGCAAAAGCTTCATTTTGATTTGTTTTGTATTTAGTGCAGGGTTTACGGTGTCTACAGAATCTTCCTATGTAGATTGGATGCATTGTGATTCTCCAGTTTTCAGCCTCCCAAGTGCAGGGATTACAGGGACCGGCCACCATTCCCAGTCACAATTGCTGTCTCAGCATGGCCCAGGGGTGGGGCTGGCAGGGCAGGCTGGAGATGGAAAACCTGCCTCTGCACTCTGCCTAAGCAGGCGCGCTAGTCCATGAGCTATCCGGCCTGCCAAAAGCTTCATTTTTAAGTGCTGTAAACCTGAATTAATAAGTTGTACCAGTCACTAATACAAATAACTAATACAGATAAATAATATATCTCCTCAAAATTGCATATATATGTGAGCATTGTGCTTTACTTGCAAAGGAAATCACTTGAAAGTAGAAAAATGTAGCACTTGTCGAGAGATACTATTTTGAAAAGAATGTGCACAAAGGAGTACTAGTGAGCCACAAAGAAGATTAATTTGAGTCATTTGTAGGAAAATCAATTCACCTTGAGTCCATAATACCATGTAAAATAAACACAAAAGTTTAAATAGTTCATGGATTCCTTATTTGAGAAACCCAGACATACACATTTACAAGCAAAATTAAAGCAAGATAACAGGAAACAGGGTGAGGAGCTTTGAGGAGATGGGAAAAAGATTTTGGGTTGGAAGGAAAGGCCAGTTAGAGGGGTGGATATCTAGTATGTACATATACCAGGCTCTACTATGAGGGCATTTATTATATATTATAAACATGTTCTCCTATAATAATTTTTAAAGGAACTTAAAAGATTATATGATAGCAATATGCAATATAGCAAACGTTGTTGAATTCTTATCATTTTCTTTAGTAAAATTCTCTATAGTTTCTAATTTTTTTGTTCTCTTTAAAAAATAAACAGAAGCGGGGCTGGGGAGATGGCTCAGTAGTATAAGCACTTCCCTGACAAGCACAGGGACCTGAGTTCAATCTCCGGTTCTGCAAAAATTAATTAATTAATTAATTAATTAATAAATTAATTAATTAATTAAACAAAAGTGAAAAAGAAAAAAAAAACCCACAACAGAAAATGAATATACTAGACCAAAGTGATGTGGATGCCTATAATGTTATATTCTGTCTCAAAATTAAAATAAAGTAAGTTAACTTTATAAAATGGGTTAGGAATGCAGCATGGTATAAAGGCCTGGGCTCAATTCTGTGTGTGGGGGGAGAGAGAGAGACAGAGAGACAGACAGACAAACAGACAGAGACACAGAGAGAGAGATGGAGAGGCAGAGGCAGAGACAGAGAGCAAGAGAGAAAGAGAGGGAGGGAGGAGGGAGAAATCTTTTTCTTTTTTTCTTTGTACCAGGGATTGATTTTTTTTTTTTTTTTTTTTTTTTTTTTTTTTTTTTTGTCTTTTTGAGACAGGGTCTCACTATGCAGTTCAGGCTGGCCTTAAGCTCACTTTGTAGCTCAGGCTGGTTTTGAACTCACAACAATCCTCCTGCCTCAGCCTCCAGAGTGCTGGGATTACAGGCCTGTGCCACTACGTCCAGCTGTACCAGGGATTGAACTCAGGACCCAGCACTTACCAGGCAAGTGCTTACTCTACTGAGCTATCTCCACAAGAGGGAGAAATCTTAAGGAAAACTGAAAATAAAGACAAGAACAATTTTGAACACATTCTATCATGGCTAATTATTTACTGTATTAAACTAGTGCTTGTACTTGAAAATGAAGGTGAAATACCTTTGATAAACAAATTGTGAGTATAAAATAAAGTATTTGTATAAGAAAAGCACTTGAGTAAGAGCAGGAACATCAGACACTCAGCCTCATTGTGTGCTCTTTCTCATTTCCCACAGGCACTGCAGCGACTGCTTTTTCCAGTTTGCACACACACATGCACACACACATACACACATACACACACACACACGTGTGTGGACCTCTCAAAGCACTACTGCAATTACAGGATATAACTGCAGTTTATATTCTTTTCCAATTTCTTAATGCAATAATGTATTAATGTAGTTTCCATATTAATGCACATAATGGTGTTTTAATTATTGCTTACATGATGCATGTGTGTGCCATGATCTACTTGAAGAGTGATCTCTAAGTGGCATTTAATTTCTTTCACTTTTTTGTTGATATAATTGAAAATTTTCTGGATGGCTCCCTTATAATATGTGCTGTATTGTAACTGTGGCCATCGCTTACAGAAAAAATTCCTGTAATGGGAACCTGGATCAAAATGTGTAGGAATTTAAAAATATGACACTGACAAAATGTTTCTTAGACAGATCGCACCAAGTGCTACGGGCATGAGAGATGCCTATTTCTACTTTTTGGCCTGACAGATTAATTTAGTATTACACTTGGTGAGCATGTGTTTGCTTAGGAGGGTTGATCAGCACTTCGCCCTCCTAATTTTCTGAGCTCTTTGCACTTCTTTTTTTCGTTGCTGTTCATTTCCTTTGCTGCGATCCTGCTGCTGGAGTCTTTTTCTTACTGACCTGCGGGTGCCGTTTCAGTGGCCGGGACACAGTGCTGAGCTTCCCCCAGCTCACTTACTATTTCCTGCTGGTCCTTCAGATTCTACCTCCATTTACTATATTTTATGTTTGTACAGAATTGAAAAATAGATGCAATAATTGAATGTTTGCATTATTTTCCTCTTAAAATATTTTCTATTCAATATTATTTGAAAACTAAAACCACACTTATATTTATAGTTAAATACCATGTTTATATTTATATTTATCTTCCCTGTATGCCCTTTTAGGCTTGCTTAAAGCTATTGCAGGTTTATAATTCAGAGGGAAAAGTCCTTTAATCTGATTGTATTACCAAGTCTTTATGTCATATTTTCTTTATTTAGAAATTGATTTTAGTACTGTTTCAAATTAATAATGTACCAATCAAATAATATTCCTTTCCACAAAGGAATACTGTTAGTTAAGACAGGAAGATTCGAACACAAATAATTGGTTATTGCTGATAATTGCTTCAGGTGAAAACCTGTGTTCTCCCATGCATTTCTTAGCTCCCATAGTACGGCAATCTAGTCTCCTCAGTGTGGGGACTCATAGAGGAACTGGAGTGATTTCTCTCATTTGAATTAGAGATAAGTCTACCTTAATTTAGTTCTCCAGGAGAGCTATCTGTCAATTTTTCTCTGTACTCCTCTATGCTATATGAAAAATCTGAGTCACGCTTTCTGTTGGCGCCGGGAAGCTTCTTGGCTGCAAGCCGGGCCTTCAGCCAATGCTTCCCAGCGAAATAACCATTAGGCATTATAATTCCTTGGCTTTTCTCCTGCTGTTCCTGGCTGGAATTCTCAGTTCCAGTTAGAGTGGTGATCCACAACTGTTGAGGATTTGTTGGCTTGGGTGCAAGTTGGTGAGATTGGCTCCATTGTAAATATTTATTCTAGTTTATGGGAAGATTCTGCACATAATCTCTAAGATCAGGAAAAAAAATTACTAACAATTATTAAATTGGAAAGAAGTAAGAGTTTTTCCTGTCACTGGAATCTGAGTGAAATATTACTATACTGAAATACATAAATTGATACAATTTATAAAGCTTATTTTAGTACAGTGATAACAATTCAATACTGCACCAAATATACACAGGACGATTACAGCATTTCATGATTAATACTGCACATGACAGAGTTCCGCAAAATGCTTTCTAAATGTAGCTGAAATGACTACAGAATATCAAATTTCGAGTTTTCAGGTTTCATCTGTCTGACAGCTCACAGTTAAGGAATGTTTTCAGGCTTTGGGACAGAGGTCCTTCTCAAAAGCATTGCTGGGTGTTGGCTTTCAGGCTGCGACATCCCTGTCCCTGCGACCCTCTCCCAGCGCGGGCTTCACGGAGGCGCTGGAAGCGCAACCCCCGGAGGTCTTCTGAGTGATGGACAAAACAAGGAGTCTAGACAAGACGGAAACCTCCGGTGAGTTTGTTAATATGCCGACTATTATCCACAACTGTGGCCTCCATGTGAGACCCTATACAGTGATTTAAACACTAACCAGACATTGTAGCTCTTTTTAATATGCTCCCAGAGAATATGTTTCAAGGAAATTTGCTGCTTGGAACAAAGCCACGCTCCCCGTTTATGGTACTCCGGTCTCTGCTCGCTGCTGGCCGCGAGGCGCTGCCAGGAACGCGGGCCATTCCAGGCGCACCGCTTCCCTGTCACAGTGGCCGGCGACTGAAGCACGCATGGCAAAGCCAGACGCCTTTGGATCTGGGCAAACACATTGGCATTTTGTTTTGGCCGGGAAGGGTTCTGCTGGGTAGCAGAGGGCACAGCCCTGGATGCCGAGCAGCGACCAAGTGGGCGGTTGGGTGACCAAGAGCTGCTCTGTTTAGTTGCGCACCTGGCTCAGAAACTGGAAGTTTCAGTAGTGATTAGAATAAAACTAATACTGTTCCTGTGGTCTGGTTAATGTGTTTCAGGTACCGTGCCATAGAGGTGTAAGTAAACTAGTTTTTGTAAACTTCCTTTTTTATTTTCCACTGTAGTCAAGTAGAAAAAGGTTTTGTTTCACTCACCCAAAAGCAGCTCAATATTGCTCAGGACAATCATTTTTCTAAACATTTATTTATTTATTTGGTACGGGGTCTAGCTACGCAGCTCGGACTTGTAGAGATCCTCTTGTCTCAGCCTTCCCATCGCTGGGATTACAGGCCAGGCCGCCACCTCTGATTTCAGTGGCTGGTACCAGGGATGGAAGCCTGGTCTTTGTGCTCGCCCGGCAGACACTTGAACCGCTGAGCTATCTCCCTTGCCCTCCCCAGCTTGTTCGCAGTGTGTTATATTTGCTCCTTTTTAATTTTATGTATAAATACAGCTACAGTTGTGTTAGTTACTGTTTAATCAAATAGAATAAACTCTACTTTTTGTGTTTCAATTGTTTACTTCAATTAGCATTTTATTTATGTTTTTCTAAATTGTCATTTACTTTTCATTTTTATTGAAGTTTCTTCTGCATTTAACTATGATAGATCCCTATGTTTTCATAAAAATCTTTTCTCTATTAGTTTCTAATTACGCTAAACATCTTTTACTTTTTATTTAAGGAAAGACTGGGCTATAGCATAAAATTTACAGCTGCTTACTCTTATGTTTGTTTAAACTATTCACAAATTTCTAGTTATATTACTTTTCATAAGTTATGCAATTTTACATATGCAATTTTAACATTTCAATACATATGTAATTTTAATTGTTCAGTGTCTCAGATCAGCTTGATGTGTAAAGTTCAGGTGCATACTACATGTTCTCAATGCTTACTGATATATACACACTACTGCACAAACCAGAGACTTCTGAAAATTGATAATTTTTTTTGTATTTAGTACAGGGTTTACAGAGTATACACAGTCTCACTACACAGGTCAAATTTGTAGTGATTCTTATGTTTACAACCTACTAAACACTGGGATTACAGGCATGCGCCACCACACCCAGTCTCAATCGCCATCTCAGTGCACGCCAGGGGTGGGGCTGGCACAGCATGGGGGGATTGAACCCCAGTCCTTACGCTTCCTAAGCAGGCACTTCAATGCACTAAGCTATCTGGCTGGCCCTTGATAGGTAATTTTTGAAAATATATTTCTAGATACAAAAGCAATTAAGGATTATCTGCTTCATATTTGGTGGCTTAAATTTAAATTTCTAGCAAACTAATTAAGCACAAGAAAACTAAGTTCTGGGAAAAATCTATTAAAATCCTCAATACTTGCAAAATCTGGAGACAAACAAAAATAGAGGAACAGCAACAAGTAAATAGGCAGACCATGAGCCAGACCCAAGACTTTAGGTAGTCAGCAGCAATGTATAGGTTTCCTGAGGGTATTTTGTTGTTGTTGTTTTTGGTTTTTTTTTTTTTTTTGGTTTCTAGTTTTGTCTTGAATGCAGGAAGCATCGTTGAGCACTAGGGTGTAGGTGACTAAAATTCTACCAGAGCTAGAAAACCCAGAAGCCTCTGATCTTGAGATCTGGGTACCAGAGCCACAGGTGCTGGAAGTGAAGGTTAACTGCTAAAGCTGAAAAATCTGTGGAAGCATTCATTATTCAGGTGTATAATCTGTTCAGTCTCAGGATGACCACCAAATCCTGCATGTGTGAAAAAGATTGAAAAGCTTCAAATTTGACCTCATAAGCAGACAGCAAGAAAGACTTGCAGTTATAATTGAACAAAATTAATTTCTGTCCTAAATGAATAGTATTTTTCATCATACTATGGCCAAAGCCAGAGTTCTACCAAAATTTATATAATGGCTAGGATTCAATCTATTTGAATCTTTCAATCTATTTGAATCTATTCAAAATTACATAAAAGGAATCAAAAGTTAATAAAAGAATAAAGAAATGATAAGTATTTGAAGATAGAGCTCTGTTTACCCTGACTGAAACCCAAAGAGAATAACCTAAAGTGGTATATATTGCATGATAATCAATAGGCACAAGTTTTACATTTTAATGTAGAAGTTAAATACATTTAAAACGTTATAAACATATAGTCTTAGAAATGGAAATAAAAGGGTTTGGAGGCCAATGGAAAAAAACTTCTAGTGACCAAAGATGAAGACTTTTGCCAGAAATAAAATGACATTTAATTGTAAGTCAAACATAACATAGCTGTCCATGTGTCCATATGCACATGAGAACAAGAGAAAAAAGAATTAACAGATAAATTCCATCCACTCTCAGGAGCGACTCATCAGCAACTATGCACCAAAGGACCATTCCATAGCAGATTCATCAGTAGGACCTTTGAAACAAGTGTCATGGGTGCATGTGTCTCTCTAAAATATGTCAAAACCATGACTACCGGTACCTGTGTGCATGCAATCACTTGACAATAGGGGCTTTGAGCAATCAAGGTAAGATGAGATCACTGGGGTGAACCTCAGTGTGATTCTGTCTGCATGAAAAATTAAAAATTATGCACCAAAACACACAAAGGGAAGATCATGTAGAGGGGAGATCCAGCATGCTGGAGATGTGGAATTAGCGGAGGGGTGTGAGACCGACTTATGCTCCACAGTTTTCAGAAAAGGTGCCACGCTTTTGACACTCAATTCTGGACTTCTAGCTGGAAAGCCTTAGACTCTATGTTTCTGTTGTTGAAGCTGTTGTTTGTGGTACGTTGTGGTGGCATTTATAAGAAACAAAGGCAACAAATAATACAGCGCTTCCATGGTTTTGGAAAATAACTGTAGACAAATGATTGAATTTAGTTAACCTTGGCAGGCAAACACAAAGTGTAACAACATAAATCCAATAGACATTCTATTGTGTTCAATACCAGAAACATGAATTTCACCTAATAAGGTTGATAGCAGAAGAAAGGTAACAGAGTAAGGGATGGGTGAGCTCAAAACAAAGAGGAATGAAAGTTTCCCAGTCTGAAAAACAAAATAAATGGAGCTCCAAAAAGTTATGGGAAAATAGCAAAGGTCTAACGTGTGTGCCAACAGAAACTCAAAAGGAAGAGAAAGGGGCTAACCCTGAAGAAATAATTGTGCTTTATGTTGTGTGATTAATTTTTCATGCTTACATCTTGTAATCTGAGCAACTGCTTTGAAGATAAAACGCAATGTAATAACCGTTGTTAATCTCTCGTTATCTTGTTTTGAAGCTGTATCGATTTTAGTGATTTTTCTCTTTAAAGAAACTACTGAAGAGCCAGTAAGATAGCTCAGTGGACTAAGTGCTTCCTTAGGCAAGCATAGGAACTGGAGTTTGATCCCGGATACTACATGCTGCACTGGCCCTATGCTGCCAGGCCCCCTGAGCCAGCCACCGAGTTTGGGCGTGGTGGTGTACACCTGTAATCCCAGCTCTTGGGAGGCTGAAAACAGAAGAATCACCATGCATCTGAGTTGTATAGTGAGACTCTATATCAAATACATAAAAAATAATAAAAAAGTATTAAAGTCCTTGTAAATTAATAAAAGATTTGCTTGAAGAGGGCACAGTAGAATAAGTGCTTGCCTGGCAAGCATGAGGGCCTGAGTTCAATCCCGGGTTCTGAAAAAAAAAAAAAAAAAAGATTTGCTTGAGCAAACTCCACAAACTCTCAAAGATGTGAGGAAAATCAAAGAAAGCCACTCTTTTATGGTTTAAAATCAAACTGTGTAAAACTGAAGATAAAGAAAAACATGTCTGGCATGACCCGCCATAAAATCAGTACAGCGGCCTACTGATTGGACATTTCATTAGAAATTGTGGAGATAGAAAATAGAAGAATTTCAGAAAGAGAGAGAAAAAAAAACCAAACTCATACTTACATAATGAAGAAAAGTGTCTGTGAGAATAAAGCCCAAGTAAATTTTCAAATGAATAAATAACAAGACAGTTTCTTACCAGCAGATCTCTGCTACAAAAATAACAAGACGGACAAAGATAATAGAGGAAAATATTTTATTTTCCTATTTTTCTTTCTCTTTCTGAAAAGTAAACATTCTATTGTTTTTGTTTTTTGAGTTAGGGCCTTGCTGTGTAATCTGGGTTAGCCTTTCACCCACTGCATAGCCCCAGCTAGCCTTGAACTCATGGGAACCCTCATGCCTCAGCTGTCCAGGTGCTGGGATTATGGGCACACACCACCACACATGGTTCTATTCTTAATCAGACATTCATTCTTTAAAAATAATTTAGCCAAGGAATACTTTAAAATAAATTGTACTTTTTGTGAATAGCACAATATGAGTTTATAAAAATGCATACGCCTGTGTAACAAAATCATTGTTATAATACAGGCACAAAAGTGTGGTAATTTGGAAATAAATATCCTATAAATTTTTGCAGTTAATCATTTTCCATATTGAAAGTCCTGGCAATGATGGATCTGTTTCCCATTCCTATAGTTTTCCCTTTGAAGAGTGACATACAAATTGACTTGTATTGCAAGTAGCAATTCCAGTATGGTTTCTTTAACTTGGCACAATTCATTTGAGATCCAGCATACTGTGATGTGCGCCCTTTCATTGACATGCATTTGAATGTGTAGGAGTCTCTCCCTTTATCCAAGGAAGAACATTTGCATTGTTTCTGATCCGTATTTCCATTTTCATTCTGTTCTGCCTATTTAGAATTCCATTGGATTGTTTCCGCTGTTTCAGGAGCTCTAGTGGAACAGTTAGCATGCAGTACTTATACTCCATTGTTTCCATGGAGCTGCTATGAATATTCACATAGATATACTAAAATTAACTTTAATTTCAAATGTTTTAATTTTTTTAATGTATTTGGTTGTTGTGGGGCCTCACTATGCACCTATGGACTCATAGGTGCTCGTATGAGTCCTCCTGCTTTCAGCTTCTCCAGCACTGGGATCGCAGGTATGTGCCACCAAGCCCGCACTTTGGCCAGCTCAGTCCACCCTGGAGGCAGGGCTACTGTGTCATGTGGTGTGGGAAATTAAACCACAGTCCGTGAATTTGCCCAAGCTTGCCTAGGCAGGCCCTTGAGTCTGCTGAGATATCTCAATGGCCTCATCAAATAGGTTTTAGATTTGAATGAAAGTTAACTTTGTACAGGAATGCCAAAACGCACGCATCATTCCTTGAACTGTTAATGTATTATTTGTCACAATTAATGAATCACTTTTGCTGCCTAATTCTTACTTAAAGTCAGTATTTTATGTGCCATTCCTTACTTTTTACTCCACATTTTGTATCGGGGGAGGGAGCTGTGACCCCGGCTGAGGCACGCCTGGCCTTTGTCA
Source organism: Ctenomys sociabilis (assembly GCA_004027165.1). Classification (NCBI taxonomy): domain Eukaryota; kingdom Metazoa; phylum Chordata; class Mammalia; order Rodentia; family Ctenomyidae; genus Ctenomys; species Ctenomys sociabilis. The sequence goes on from PVKA01003459.1 coordinate 55,160, forward strand.
CCATCTGTCTTTCAGGTCCTCGAGAGAATGGTTTACAATAGTTTTTCAGATTCTCCCTGCTTTTGACAATGTTGACAGCTTTAAGTAGCCTTGGTCAAAAATACTATATATTGTTCTTCAATTTTGGTTGAGTGACAGTTTTCTCTGGTTAGAGGGTGACTATGGTGTTTGAGAAACAGAAAATCCAGATCTTTGGTCTGTTCTCCTTACGCATCAAGGTACAGCTTATCCGCGTGGCTTGTGTGTGTCCTTGAGGGACAGCCGTTTGTTGAATTTCCTCCGTGTACAGTGTCTTGTTTTCTCTTTCTGTGCTGTGGTCCTTGGGAAGAAGTTACAACACAGTTTACGTCTGAATAATAGGATGCCAACCTCTGCATTTTCATCTAGTTAGAAAATAATTTCAAATACTTAGAAATTATTTGAACAGTGTACTGCATCTCTATTAATTGATTTATTCAATTATTTTTATTTTTATCATCAGGGGTGTTTATTTTATACATCATGTTATTTTTGCATATTGCATTATCTTGCTTCTGTTGTTCCAGTTTTAGACCCAGAGTGCTCCTTCAGCTGGCTCCCATGCCAGTGTAAACTCCCAATAATAGAACTTTTTTTCTTTTTTGAACTAACTTTTTTGCTTTCTGGGATTATAAAACAAGTCTAAGTTAAATTCTTTATCTTAGGTTTAATAATCTTTCCAAGAAACTCCGCACTGTTAACTGGATAATAGTGAAATAGAAATCTAGGTATCAGGCATAGTTGTTGCTCCCATATTATTGTAATATAACGCAGGCCCTCTCAACTAACAGAATAAAAACAGAAGTCTAATAATTCTTGCACATGCAGATAACTATAAATACTTCTATGTCTAATTCCCTGTCTGTATTTTACACTAAGCATGCTTTCACACTATCTCCTATAACTGATGACCACAAGAATTCTTTAGCCTTGCTTTGCTTGACTGTAGCCCAATATTGCACCTTGGGTCCCAGCGTCTTCCACCTATATGCTTAAGTTGTACATTTCAGTGTAGTGATTTCAGAGTTATTAATTTCTTTTAAGAGTAGAGTGTATTTATGGGGAGAAGGAAAACTCCTGTCTGAGAGAGGGTTAGGAGGGGCCCCCTGAGTGGGTGGTCCCCCAGAGGTATTAATTTCTGAATCAACTTTATTAACTGAGTACTAGTTTTTGTGTACAATTCTCTCTGACTTTAAAATCTTCACTAATCTCTAACACTACTTGGTTATAACTTTTTATCCATTCACTTGGAGAGGTTATAATAAGTTTACTTCTAATACACTTCAAATATTTTAATACCATGTGCCTTAAATCTGAAATCTTGTGATGTCTCAAATGATTTAAAGTCTTTTTTTCTTTGAGATTGGCATGTTGTGTTTCTTATGACTATGAGAATGGGATTAATCAGCAGGCACAAGGGCCAGGTGTTTGATCCCCAGGCCTGCTGTGTACCAGCCCTGCCTCTGGGGCACACTGAGAGGGCAATTGAGACTGAATGTGGTGGCATGTGCCTATAATCCCAGAACTTGGGAGGCTGCTAATAGATTCACTGTGAGACCCTGAACACCCTGTAGATCCTTCCCTAAAATACAAAAAGAAAAAAAAGAGAGAGATTGGCAAATATACAGTGTCATATCATTACAGTAAGATACAGGCAAATAACACAAATCAGAACCACCAAATTCATTTGTGCATTTTGGCTGTCTTTACTGCCTGAATTTGAATCAAACAGTGACATATTATAGTGTTTTGCCTGTCTCAGAATGTCATGTAATTGAGTTAATACAATAAGGCAAAAAAATTCTTGGGCTGGGGAGATAGCTCAGTAGAATAAGTACTTGCCTGGCAAGCACAAGGTCCTGAATTCAATCCCAGGTACCACATAAAAACAAACAAACAAACAAACAAATAAAAAACAATAGGGAGCGTTTTCAGGTTGACTTTTCTTGCTCAGCAGCATTCACCCCTGTGTGGTGCGGCACGGTGCGGCGTGGTGTGGTGCAGCGTGGTGTGCTTCAGTAGCTTCTTCCTCCTCTTTGCTGAGCAGCATTCATTGGCATGGATGTCCATTATTTGATGCAGAGCTACAGAGTGTGAGATACCTTCCACACTTCTCATTTGGGGGACAAGGTATGATGCTCCTATGAAGGATTTTATAGGACGGTAGCATGGGCCTAACTGTCACCTCTGTCACACTAAATGCCTAGACACACTATTGCTGAGATTTGCGTCTAGCTATGCACACGTCTCTGGACATACGTTTTACAAAGCCACTTTGCAAAGCGTCTATGCCACATTGCACGACCATCAGCAAAAGTAAGTGTTTTAATTGCTTTGTGTTTTTGTTAGCACTAAGTGTTCAATTTTATTTTATTTTGCTCCTCTTGCTTGTTATGTGATGTTCTATGGTTGCTAGGGTTTCCATTTGCAGTGACTAATTACTGCGATATTTGATGTGCTCATTTGTCTTTTATGTGTCTGGTTTAATAACATATCTATTCATATGATTTTGCTCATTTTTGATGATTTTTAAATACAATTTTAAAGTTCTTATATTTTCTAAATAGAAGTCTCTTGTCAAAGTATTTTAAAAATCTTTATTGTAGTATAATTTACTCATTGTAAGTGCACAATTTAATAATTTTAATATTCTAGCTATATGACAATTATTTTATAATTTATAAATGCTCCAACACATTCTGATGTGTTTCTAGATAACAATAATGAGCTCTGTTTACTCAAAGTTGTACAATCTACATGCTGTTATGTCTTGTTTCTTTGTTTACTGCTTGAGAGACTTTTGGATTGGAATTATGGTTTATTCCTAACTTTAGCTATAAACTTTACCATTTATAATGTATATTTTTTGGGAAATTTTTAAGGGTTTTTTTGTGCAAGGTCTCGCAGGAATTTTTTTTTTTTGCATTGACCTTGAGTTTTACAATGTTAGTAATGACTTTTTCAATTGTTTTGATGTTCAAGTTATTTCACATAACAATGCTTTTTATATTTTTGACGTGCATTGAATTTTCAAATAAGTAATGAGTATTATATAATATTACAAAGTAAAGTAGAATAAAAGCAGATTTAGGGGTGTAGCTACAGATTCTTTCCCTCTGCATGAAAATCCAATATCTTCTATATTAGAATATGCTTGTTTTGCTAGTAGACTAAAGCCAGTGGAGAGATTCAGTAGGAGGGATTTGCAAGCCAATAGTAAGAAAAGACGTAGGCTGCTGCAATCAGCTTGAGTGGCTGGAATACTGAGGTTAAAATTTTGTCCTGCCATAGGCACTGACCTGAGGCATCGCCAAGTGCCAGGTTCAGTTTTGGTTTGCCATTTTTTAGGAAAGACATTGACAAATTGGAGCTAATACATAAGACAAGCAAGATAGTAAAAGGGCTAGACATGGTGTCACATAAGGAATGTTTAGAGAAAACTAGAATGTTTAGTCTGCAAAAGAAAAGAATGATGAGGCTATATATTGGTTGGAGGAACATGATAGCCATCTATCTTTAAACATTTACAGGATCAACAAAATAAAGAGGTTTAAAAAAATTGTCACAGAAGGGTTCACTGGTAGTAGTAGGTTAAGCTGAAGGGAGGCAAGATGTGACTAATACAAATGAAAAGTTTCTTCAACTTAGAAATTCTAAAGTGGAACGTGTCTTTAAAAAAAATTAAGTGTAAACTCCGTGAACTTAAGTCTAAGGTTAACAATATGCACAAATCCTACCTAAATATTCTTGATGCTTTCTGCTTAATATTCTTCATGAATCTATACTCTACCAACCACCATTTTCTATGAAATTTGGTAAATATGTAGTTCTTATAGTAAGGCTGCTGATAATCCAGACACTGAACAAATTATGCCACCTGGACTTAGGGGAGAGGATGATTAAAATTGGAACTTTAAAGATGCATTGCTTATCTCCTAACTCAGTTAGAAATTTTGTATTGTTGTTAGTATTTTTTTCTTCAAAATAAAAAATATAGATTGGTTTTCAACAGCTAAAGTTACTATTTTAAATTTTATGTCTAACAGTACAGAAAGAACACAATATGTCATGTTTTTTAGACATGGAAAGCCTACATACATAAAAAGAAGGATATTTGTAAATATTTATGAAATAATTGAAAGGAGAGACTAGGTTTGTCATTAATAGTCTCCGATCTATTCCAGTGTCTGAATTACCTGATAAATTAACATCACTTTAATTGGACAATTACCAGCTTTGATACAAGTGGTCATTGTCTTCTCTTTCAAATAAATCCATCATTTGGCTTTTACCAATTACAAAGACTGAGTTTTTATCCTCATGTTTTGGATGCTCCCTCTATTGTGCCTTAAAGTCTTCTATCCTTATTTCATTGGTGGCATAATTTCAGTCACACTGACTTACAGACCATATATGAGTGAATATTTCCCAAACTTAGAGCTTTACCTCTACTTCTCTGCATTTGAAATTCAGTTATTAAACCACATCCATTATCACCTGAAACTCATGACCTATTGAATGTTTAATATGATGTAAAATGAAACATCTCCAAAGCCAAACTTCTGCTATTCTTGTTACCTCCCCCCCCACCCATAACGTTGATAATGTTCTCCATTTCATTAAAGTTTAGCTATACTGTTGCAGGTAGGCAGTGAATCATATCTCTCTTTGAATTCTGTTTCCCCTACTTACTACTCACTGAATTAATCAGTGAGTCCTGCTTGATCTTCCTTTAAGGTCTGTTCAGCATGCAGCCCCTCCTGGTTGCTACAGTTCCTCCCTTAGAGACACTTTCAGTCTCCCACTACTGTGGCTTCCTCGCTGGTTCCTGCCCCCTTTGGCCCCCTTCAATGCCTTCTCAGGACAGCAGCTTTAAAAATGGAAATCTAGAATGACCATAGCTGCCCTCTGAATGGAGCATCTGGAGGGAGATGGGACTGCCGGCAACAGCCCTGCTTGGCTTGTTCCAATTCTCCAAAGAACAGGACTGCCTCAGTGCCTTAGCCTATGGAGTGGTGTGGCCCTCTGGGTAGTCCTTCACTGTGGTGCAAGGTAGGGGGCCGCACCTGCAGATGGAACTTGGTATTCTCAGACAGTTTTCCTGAGTCTTTTGGTTGCAGTTCAAAATGAATTCCAGGTGTGTGTCTCTGGCTTCCTGTTGGTAATAAAACATTTTTTGCAAATTGTGCATGAGTGTCCAGCCTTAGCAAGCACAGGCAACTGGCATTCTGTGCACAGTGACTTGCTTCACAAGGTGACCATCAGCATCTTTGAAATTACTGTTCTTCCCATCTGTAGTGTCCTTCTGTCAGCATCTACAAGGCGTGTACTCTTGTTTCCTTTGCTGGTCACCATGTCAGTCAATTCTACAAATAAGGACTCAATGTCTGCCCCCGCTTTGGACTCTTACATTGGACCTCAAGTTGGGCCTTCTGTCATACCCTGAAAGTGCTAACTTTGGAAAGTGATGAGTTACAAAGGTGGCGTGCTCATTGTCAGCACCCCTGGCTTTGTAAAAAGAGACAGAAAAACAGTAAAATGTTTCTCTGCCTCATGAAAGTACAGCATGAGGTGACCCTCTGCACAGTGGGCAAGAGGCCTCCTGTAAGGACACAAAGTTACCTGACTCTCCAGCCGCCTTGGATTCCTCAGTCTTTGCAACTGAGGAAAATTAATCTTTGTTGTACAAGTCACTGCATGTGTACTATTTGTTATTTCAATCTGAACTGACACACCTACCTGATATGAAACCATTTCAGAACTCCCTGTCTGTTGCTTGCTTTGTTCTTCCAGTAGTAATTAGAAGCAAACATATTATTATCTCACTATTTTATTAATTTTTCTACTTAGAATATGTGAATAAGGATTAGTGTGCATAGGGCTTCTGTTATACATCAGTTCTTAAAGGTTATATGGTATAAAAAGCCCTTAGCATTAGACTAGTGATTTTGAATTCTGTGTGCTTGGTTCTGAGTAAATGGAGAGACACATTTGACTGCGAAGCATGATGTTAAAGGTGTACTGGAAGAAGATTTAGTCCCTAGCTATGAGAGCTCAGAAGTGAAAGGCTTCCAAAAAAACCTATATGTTATAGTAATTCTTTTTGTTTAGGGCCAAAAGACTGGAACAAAATAATTTCATCAGAAATTTCTTGTTTTTGATACAGGGTCTCTCTAAGTATCTCAGGCTGAGCTTGAACCCACCCAGCAGCCAGGTGTCTGCCTCATACTCTCTAGCGCTGGGATTGCAGGACTGTACCACCAAGACCAGAAGATTAAAGTAGTCAGTGTTCAGTGGTAGGTTATTGGGTAACAAGGAAAAGAAAGAATGAATTTGAGGATGAGATTATTTAGAGGGTAAGAGGTCCAATGAGGTAAATAAGGATATTAAGAAAAAAGGTGGGAAGTTTACCTAGTTTGGCTCTATTTATAATACCAAGTAATAAGATTTGTGGGAATTAATACTGCATTCAGTATTAATAACATAGCATTGCTTTACTGTTTTAAAATTTATTAATGCTGGCATGTGTCTTCATGGGGTAACCAGGACACTGGAGTGGAGCAGCTCAATGTGTGTGCTCAGATGCAAAGAACAACCTGGGAAAGCTGACACGCTGAATGGTGCTCTTATCTTCCTGAAAACCGAGTGCAAGAGGATGAATGCATTCTCGGAAATAACCAAGAGAAGGGATGAGGCAGAAGAAGGCAACAAAAGGTGCAGGGAACACAGAAAGCGTGCAAATCTAGGGCAGAGGCGGTCTCAAAATCTTATGAAACGAGAAGTTTGAAAATAAAGTTATCATTGGTGCTTGAAAATCTTTCCAAAACTGAATGGTGAAAGAAGAAATTGGGTTACAAAACACTTTACGTGCATGCAGTATAATTCCAGAGGAATCTGCTGTTCTCCCTTTAGTACAGATGCTCCTATTTTCCATATGCTGTGAATATTGGTGGCTAAGGATTCTCAGACAAATCCACTTCTGCGCTCCCCTTGGCTGTAGCAACCTGCTCACCCACGCTGTTCCCCACGCTCTAGAGCAGCCTGCATCTGGGCTACCTTAAGACGAGTTATAACTACAAAGCCAGCTTCCTAGATGTAAGGTGGGAAAACCCTGCAGCGTAACCCCAACCTCAGGTGCCGCAAGTCAGTGATGCAGCTCCTCCACCTGTCCCATCTGACTTCCACCTCCTACTAAGGTCAGAATGGAGTGAGTGCTCTTTTTAAAAAACTTCCTGGTGGTGTCTCCCTGCCAGGGAACCCAAGTTAAACTAAACAGATATATTAGACATCTGATGACTATCGAAATAAGAGTACCAACATTTCAGAACTATTAATAGCCATGTTATGATAAATAAACAGGTATATTCAATAGATTCCTAAATTCAACTGATGTCATTATAGTTTAGCTTGGTTTCACTAAGTATGCACTCTTACTAGAACATCATGGGGAGAACAGGTGCAAGGTGGGCCTTGCTCCGAAACCCGTAATAAATGCTCTAAGCTTGTGGAAGACCCAGATTCAAGCTGAGGCTGCAGCCCTCTCAAATGCAGCTGCAAGAGGAGTTACGGATACAAAGCCAGCTTTGTAACAGCTTGCAGACTGTAGGAGCTTGTAGGGAAGACAGGCTGTGCAGGCTGGTGGTGAAGCTAGCCTGTGAGAGCAGGACTCTCTTCCAGAGGTACTTGCACCATCTGTCAACCAGTTAGTATTTTAACTACCTGCTTAGTTTGTAAAATACATATGCATCTGTAGTTTCAGGAACACAAAAAGAAAGCCAAGTGCTTTAGTACTGTACCATTTTGCAATATTATCCTTTTGGATCTTGGATTAAAGCAAATACATAGGCAAGCAGCTTTCCAGGATACTCTGGGAATATTATCTGATGTTTCAAAGATTAACAAATTTCATAATTTGGGGAAAACATATTATGTGGAGTATATCACAAAGAACATCCACACAATGACATTAACTCAGGTGTTGACATTAACAAGCCCCCTCAACCCACTTAAAAATCAAAAAGGACTTACTGTCTGAAATTTGAGTGTTTCCACTCATATACGTGACTACGGCTAGTATGCTGTGATCCTGAATGGCTGAAGATTTTGTAAATTTGGGTGTAAGCAGAGCACTAGCTGCTAAGTTGGAAAAGGAGGGGAATCAGAAGAGTATAGAGTGATAACGTAGGAATTGGCATAACTGAAAAAAAACACATTATGAAATGCTGCGGATACTGCATTCTCACATGTTTCTCAGAAAGAAACTCAGAATTTAGTAGTCTCTGCCACCAGTCTCGAGTAAGTCCTTCTATGATAATTGAACACCATTTCCTGTTTTTACTTTATTAAAGCTCTCAGTGATTCTAATAGCAGCCTATAATAAATTCGTTCTACCCTAACTGAGCAATTAGTGGATCTGCACTGTTTTGTTACCCCACATTTCGTGTGGATGACCGAATTTGATTTTGCCTTCCAAAGTACACAAAAATCATTCTTGTTCATACTACATTTACAGTTCTTACTCTGAAGAAAATCTTACATCAGTGTTGATATCATAAGGATGATTGTTGTAGGATTCATTTTCAAGTAGAGGGACTCATCCCCTAGTTGTGCTATATTATTTTATTCTCAGCTGATTGCAAAATATCTTTTTATGTATTTCAAAATAAGAACTATGAAGTGTAAAGCCTTTTGTCTAAATACAGGGAGGCAAATGGCAACACTTACTTTATGGTTGATTTTATAAGCTAGTATCTCAATTTTTGTTTCAAATCTGATTTATTCACCATCAGGAGATAAGATAGTTTCTTATACTTGTCTGATTTTCTCATCTTAACATGTCCACATAGTTTTCACGCAATGACCTGTTAGTAACTTCTGAATTAAATTTATATTTACAAAGAGTGCTGCACTAGGAGTGAGATTGAATCAGGGAGTTTCCTTGGTGAATAAGCTTGAAGGCTTATTCTCGCCCACGCTCCACCTTCAGATTTCACATTATTTTAATCAGTATACACTATGTGTTTGGCACTGTAGAGTGATACAAAGAAATTTTGTTCTTCTAGTAGACATTTATCGACCATGACATTTAAGCCAAGCAGGTGCTTCTTTTATTATGAGGGTTAAGAGTTGGGCTTATCTTGACAAGTATCGATATGTTCCTTAACTAATTGCCAATGTTTTGTGGTATACATATAGAATCCCACAAATGTATTAGCATATGTTTTATGAAATATGCAAAATTCACTTTCATGAATTTTATTGTACAATATTAACTTTTCTGGAAATATTTTATGGCAAAGTTGTAGCAACAGCAGAATTTTGTTGTCTACCTATTTGTCTATTCATTTTTTTGTTTGCTCAAATGCTTTTTGTTAAAGCATAAGATATCTTTCCAGATGTGTGTTGTCATAGATGAAGAAATAAAAGAATTTAAATGTATATAGTGTTGCTTACTGTAGGTCAACAATGTTTTCTAATGAACCTGCTTGCAAAAAATTATATATCCTTCAAATTGCACATATGTATTGTGTAATAAACAGAAGAATGAATACATGTGGAGTATGAAAGATTTATTATTAAAGTGAGAAAACAAGCATAGTCCCCAATATTAATTCTATCTATCTATCTATCTATCTATCTATCTATCTATCTATCTATCTATCATCACTGCATTGGAATTATAGCATTCAAATACTTGAAAAGTTTGGCGGTATACTCATAAAAGTTGAGTGGAGAGAGAAATGAGATGGATAAAAGTTCAAGATTTCATTATTACTAATTTATATAATCTATATAATTGCCTGGTGTTTGGATTATTTCAGCATGCATAAATTTGTTTTAATAAATTTGGTAGTTTTTATAACTTAAAACAACCTAAGAATAACTAAATCATATTGTTTTTTCAGAAACTGGGGAAAGGTAGCTTGGTCATACTTTTCTATACTCTGTGATAGGTGCCGGCCCTCGTATGAATTGCTAAAATCATCATGGTGGTCATCTAATATGGCTGAATCCCTTAAAACAAATACCCATCTTCCCCCAGATCCCCCCCCCCCCCCGTTCTTTTGCAGCTAAGCCCAGGGTGCAGTTTCCTTTCACCCTTCCCGCCACTTCAAGGAAGGCCCCCAGTCGGCTCCTCAGGTATATCTAAACAGCTCCTCCAAACTCCACCCCTGGAAAAAGGCCATAAAAACCTCAGCCTCCCTTTTTCCAACTGAGAAAATTCTTCATCCTTCTCCGCATTCTCTCTGTGCCCTCAAAGAAAATAAATCCCTTTTCTCTTCTTCCTTCTGCCTGTTTTCTCTGCTGCACTGTGCACCTGAAAAAAAAAAAAAAACCTATCACTTTCATGTAGACATATTAGCTAGTAATCAATTTGAAGGCCTACCTTTGTGTGTATTCCATATTTTAAAAACATAACTTCTGAATTTTAAAATCAAATTAACTAGAATTTTCATTTTTTTACTGAACTATGAGTTCTGGGACTTTTTTGTACTTTTTTTTTTTTTCTAAAGATAAAGTTTTAATTCTCCTAACAAGGAAAATGAAACATCTAAAGGAATCACCTAATTCAGGCAGGAAGTAAAGTTTTGCTTTGAATAAGAAAGACATGTCCTCTATTTTGCACTAAAACTAGAGCACCAACAACATATGAGGTGACATTGTGGAAGCCCTGACAGGCACAGCCTATAAAATGCCCTGAATCTTTTACAGCACTAGGTGTGACTGTTGTGAGGTAGACAGAAGCATCACTTGGAATTCACAACATGCTGCTAAAGAAGCCAATAAAAAGATCAATTCACTATCCTTCCTTTATGACTTTCATTTTGGGTGACTCCTTTCTTTCATAAAAGTTCATTTGGAATCTCTAATTCTATGTGTAATTCTTCTACTTTAATGATAACCTGTGATTGGTAATATATTATTGATTGGAACAATACCTTTTAATGGCAGGTTTAATGATAGATGGTGGATCTTGCCAAATAGCCTGTAATTTACCCTTTGGGATCATTAAGAAGGAGATACTTGCCATTAATAGGGGTGAGAATTATTCTATATTCCTGAATCTGCTGACCCTTTGTAGAGATATTTTCAATTGTTCCTCAATCTTTAAGCACAAGACATAAAGGAGAAAGAATTACAGAGATGATCACAGGTAGCTATGTGGGACAGTTCAACAAATCCCCAAGAGAGTGGTTCTCAAATGAGTGATAGGTCACTTGAAAGATACTGCTACCTGGGTAGAAGGTCATAACACAGGAAAATATTGAAACACAAAATAAATGCTGGGTATAAGTGGGTATGGATTTATGTGTAAATATTTTAAATGTGTGTATTACTATTCATTGTCTACTATCTATCAGCAAGTGGAGATTTGAGCAAAAAGTTTGGTAAGATAAGATTTACATTTGCAAATATCTTGTATTAGCATTCTCTCTCATTTATTGAAAAAAGACATTTGATTTGAGTAATCATGAAACTCATGTCTAAGAACCTTATATGAGGCATTAATTTTTTTCAATAAAAGCATTAATTAAATTCAATCATCTTGATCTCTATATTTTGATATCTAACTTTCTACTTGACAGCTTGCCTTAGGAATTTGAAACAAGTATAGAATTAAAAGAAGACAGAACTAAATCTCAAAAATAAAAAGATCTCTTGACTTCACACAGACAGAGCCAAATCTTTCTACCCATCCCATCAGCACGCAATACCATGGTACTCTCAGTTACTGATGTCAAAACCTTCACAGTGATCACAGATTTCATCTCCTGTATCTAGAAGAGCATATTTAAAAGGATGCATTCAATTCTGTTCCATCTTCTCTACTGGTATCTAATCTGACTGCCTAATAGACTTAGAACTGATTACTAAACCTTCTAATTTCATGTTACTTTAGAGTAGCTTTTTTCCCAGGAATCAAACTCAGGACCTTTAGCATGCCAGGCAGGCAAGCAGTGTCACTGAACTATATACCTCTCTGGGAGAGGCTTCTTTCCACAATGCTTGGAGTGGTCTTTAGCAAAGCACAGCTCCACGCTAGGATGCTTGCCTGGCATGGGAATGGTCCTAGATTGCTTCTAGCACTGTATAAACAACCAATTTAATAGATAAATGGAACAAAATTTTTTGCAGAATTAAAAAAGTAAAAGCTGCCTTATATGACCCATTATGACATGTCCAATATCTTCTCAAATCATTTAGAATAATGAAATGCGATTTTCTCGTAATTCCTAAAATTCCTAACATGACTAAATCCTGGTCTGTTTCATTTCCTACTGCTGGTATTTTCTTTTCTTTTCCCAAGCTGTACCAGGCTCTCTATCTATCATGGCACACAGCAAATTCATGCTCTGAATGTATTTTATAGCTGCCTGAGGCACGACTAAGGGACTGAGGATCCCAAAGACAGGATGATGACCAAGCCACAGATTCCTGCCTCCAGACACTTAAGGAGGATGAATCAAACAATGTAAGCACAAATAATTTCCTTCAATGAACTAAAAGAAATTAGTTCATAATATCATTATTTTAGCTATCTGTGTGTATGTGTGTGTGTGTTACCCTCTTCTTTCTTTTTCTCTTACCCTATCCCAATTATTTCTTTTTGTGCAGTTTCTTTCCCTTTCATAATATCTATTGTACCTTTTGGATTTCATTTATACCTTCATTATATCTTGAGTGTCTTACACTAGGGAGACAATGTGATGATTACATTTGTGATATATATATATATATATATATATATATATATATATATATATATATAATCACTTACAATTGTGATCTTTAGTTGCATCCATTTATCTTGAGTTTATCCTTTTTTATGGCTGAATAAAACTCTGTTGTATAAAAATGTCACATCTTTCTTTATCCATTCCTCTTTTGATAGGCAATGGGGTTGCTTCTAAGCTTTAGCTATGACAAATTGTGCTGTTATGAACATGGTTGCACATATACTGCTGTGGCAAGTTCATAATTCTTCTAGGAAGCTACCCAGGAGGGGAATAGCTGGACAGAATGAGCCTTCTAACCGTAGTTTTTGAGGAATCTCCATACTGATTTCCACAGAAGCTGTACATTCTACACTTCCACCAACAGTGGAGAATTGTTTCTTTTTGCCCACAGCCCTACCAGCATTTGTTATTGGTTGATTTCTTGATGGTAGAATCAACACTCAAAAATCAATAACACTACTGTACACAAAAAACAAACTCAATGAGTGAGAAATTATGGAAATCACACCCTTCACAATGGCATCCAAAAAATGAAATACTTAGGAATCCACCTAACAAAAGAATTGAAAGATTTATATAGTCAAAATCATAGTACTATGAAAAAAAGGATTGAAGAGGATTTCTAAAACTGGACCAACATCCCTTGCTCATGAACAGAAAAAAACAACAGTGAAAACCATGAATTTTTCTGAGTGAAATGGCTATAATCCCAATATTGTTACATAGATTTGATGCAACACCAAGCAAAATACCATTAACGCAACTCACAGATCTACAGGAGACATTCCTAAGATTCATCTGAAACCAGAAAGAGATCTAGAATGTCAAAGTAATCCTGAGAACAAAGGAAAGGCAGAAGGCATCAAAATCCCTGAGTTGAGATTTTACCACAAAGCTCTTGTGATACAATCAGTATGGTACTGGCAAAGAACCAGACATAATTATCAGTAGAGCATATTAAAAGATGCAGACACAACTAAAAACACACTCAGCCACCTTGTCTTTGACAAAGGGGCCAAACATTTTCACTGGAAGAAAGATAGCTTCTTTAATAAATGGTGTGAGAAAAACTGGCCTTTCAGATGCCGATGATCAAAACTAGACCTATATCTATCACCATGTACTAAATGAAAGTCAAAATGGATCAAATATCCAAATATTAAAACGGAAACACTAAAGCTACTGGAAAAGAAATTAGGCAGAAATTTTGAAGCCATGGCGATAGGCAGAGAATTCATGAACAAAAACTCAACTGCACAAGAAGTACTTCCAAGAATTAACAACTGGGATCTTATTTCATTAAAAAGATTTTGCACAACAAAAAGAAATTATTAGCAAAGAGCCTACAAGCAAGTGCAGGGGCCAGGGTTTCGATCCCTGGGCCTGCCACACCAGCCCGGCTCCTGGGGCACGCTGATACAGCAATTGAGACCGGGCGTGGTGGTGGACGCCTGTAATCCCAGCTCTTAGGAGGCTGTGAACAGGTGGATCACTGCAAGTCTGATCTGGTAGTGAGACCCTGAACACTGTAGACCCTTCCCTAAAATTAAAAAAAAAATAAAGAAAGAAATCACTAACAGATTAAGAAGAAAACCCATAGATTAGAAAAAGATATTTTAGTCCTTTCACTCAGATAAAGGACTTCTACCTAGAATATACAAAGTACTAAAAAAAAAAAAAAATCAGGTACCCTAAATTCAAAGAATGATGTTTTACTTTCTCAATTTCTTTTGGAAAACTTATATTTAGCATTTAGGGGTGGAAGGAGGCATGGGCAATTTTACTGGATAGACACCTTTGGAAGAGTTTGGCAGATATTCCCCAGGAAGTCTTAGGTTAGTGAAGGCCACAGAGAGAAAGCTGCTGTCCTTCCTAAGTTTCACCTAGGACTGACACTGCTGCATGAATCTAGACACATGATCAAACCCAAAGCATTAGATTTAAGTAAGAGTCTTTCAGAATCCACAGGCCTGCAGCTTTGTGATGTTAAACACCCTCCCAGTAGCTCTTCTCACCTCCCAGTCACACACACACACACACACACACACACACACACACACACACACACACGAATTCCATTCCTTAGCTACTCACTTTTGTTTCTTGCTTTACATCTTAGTTCTCCTCACTGAAATGAAACCTGAAAAATGCCAATAGTTGCCCCCCAGGTGAGTGACACTCTGACAGTGTTTTCTAAGTTAGGCAACATGGCGCATTGGTGCTACCAGTGAAACCAGGGGTGGAGGCTGACAGACAGGACTGTAACAGCTGCCTGTGGCCCCTGGAGTTGGCCAGTGAATTTTTCTGATATGAATTGCTAATCAGCTTGGGGCCAGACATTGACTTTACCAACTGCCTTATCAATGACAGGTCTTATTAGTACAAGAAGACTCAAATAGGAAGGTTTTTGGCTTAGCTTAGTATACTAGAGTTGGTCCATGTTTGTTAACAGACAGTCTGTCATGTCCGGATATTTATATTACAGATCACGGATATTTAGAGTGTGTGAAGTCAGTTACACATTGCCAGTTTCTTATTGGATCAGTGAAATACATATTGTCCTGTCTGTTCTTTCCAGAAATTTCTCAACAAAATGGAAATTCTTTTTCAGTATTTCAATAAATATTGATATGCTCAGCCTGATGAAAAAAATAAATAAGAGCCTTACATTCCATTGTATTGTGAAAAATATATACAAGGACATAAAATTTCTATGGGTTAAGAAGTGTCCTCCGATTTAAAATGAATGTTTGTATCCAGACTAGTATTCTTTCACCCTGACTGGTCTTCATTCATCATCAACACTCTGTATCTGGCTCTGCTCCAGCTGCTGAAGGGAGAGAGCACTGAGCACAATAGGATAAGGTTCAGTTTCCGTTTTTTTTTTTTTTTTTTCTTTTTGAGACAGGGAGACAGAGTCTTACTCTGTAGTTGAGGCTGGCCTTGAGCTCATTTTGTAGCCCAGGCTGTTCCCTCTGAAAGATCCTCCTGCCTCAGACTCCTGGGAGCTGGGGTCACAGGCATGTGCCACCATACTTGGCTTCAGTCTAATGGGAAGACATTTTATCAAATCAACTCATGCATGTTTCTATCTCAGGTAGTGATAAAAGCTGAAAGGACAGAAGAAGAAGAGGCAGGGGGATGAGACAGAGGAGTAAGAGATAGGAATTCTATTTTACTTGGAGTGATGAGGAAGAGTCCTTTGATGAGGTAAAAGTGGAGCAGCAATCTGAACTATCTAAGAGGGCTTCTGTGGGCAGAGGCATTCTTGATAGAAGCGGCCGTGGTGGAGGTTGGGAAACACACACACACACACACACACACACACACACACACACACACACGTGCTTGGGTCTCTGGTCAAGGAACATGGAGAGATGTTGTTGGAGCAGGAGGTGTTCCTGGAAGATTTGGCTTCCTTTTATTAAGAGCGAACTGGCAACTATTTCAAGTTTTTGAGTAGAGGGAAGACACATACAACTCCTGTGATCAATAATTCACCCACAGAGGCTGCAAATGGAGGACAGACAGAAAACTTGGGGTCTGGTTAGTTATGGAGGGAGTCTAGGCAGCCAGCGATGCTGATCCGTGTTGAACAGGAACCAACATAGGTTAAGAGAAGTGGAGTGAGATTTTTTATGTTTTTAACAGTAAAACATAAACAATGGCGCCAGGTGATTGGGAATTAGAAAAGAAAGGGAGGAATTAAGAGTGGTTGCTGGTTTTATTAAAAATTGCTGTATGGCTGTGCCTAAGAGAAGTTCAGAGTCAAAATTTACAATTTCTGTATTTGTCATATTTAATCAGTGATGCTGATTAGGTAAGCAAATAAGCACAGTCAGATGAATAGAATGGAGAAATTTTAATAAAGTTAAAACAGTCCAGACACAAGAACAAAACACCCACTTCAACACTTCAATCAGAATTTAGAAAAGCAAACACTATGGCATACACTGAATTGATTCACAGGAATGGATTCCAAAGAAAACATAAGGAGCTATGTACGTAATATATCACTGTGAGAAATCCACAAGATTTTTGTTCTAGTCAGCAGTGATAACTGAATTGGCAAAGCAGAAGGCTACATACTGAATTTAGAATAGGATAAAAGTGAGTTATGTGATTTTATGAGGATTTTCTCTAAGAAATTCAGGGATGACCAGTCCTACTTCAGCTCCAAATAGTTGTGCTTCCCTGGAGACACCAAACTATTCTTTGGTTGTAGCAATTATAGATTGACTGCGGGTTTGAAGAGACACTATTCATGGCCTTTCCTATAAAAGCCATGTTTCAGCCCAACCATTATGACTATAACCTTGCCTTTGATTAAAGTTTAGTAAACTTTTCAGGCTCAACAATAATAATGGCACATGTTAATTTTATATTTGTCAGAACATACTTATCATATTTAAATTTGACTAATCATTTGTTTCCATAGGAAAGTATTCTAGAAAGAGTGCTCAGGTTGAGCGCAGCACACTTTCTCAGGTTTTCTGTCAGCGTAATCATTTTATGATAATGAAAGCAGAACACTATAAAAAATTTAACTTGAATAATCTCTTGTTGCTTATATGCTAAGGAGATTTAAAATTCACAGCAGTGAGAAAAACAGGAATCCACCCAAAATCCTCAGAGCCTAAGTGTAATGTAATTCAGTGAATTTAAGTAGGATTCTTAAATTGAAACTAATATCCTAATGTAGTAATCTTACCACCTAAATATCTCTTCATTCTTTCTAAATCATTACCTTATAAATTAAAAGAAAGTAATTCAAGATGATTTCTAAAAATAAAACCATAATACACGTGACCTTAGAATTTTATCCCTTTCTGCTTAATGAACACAATTAATGTTGTGTAGGGGTAATTCATCTGAAACTACTGTACTCATTATGTTAAATTGTCCCTAATTATTATTTTCAGGCAATTTGGCACAAATAGTCTAAGTTCAAAATTACAATCCTCATGGAGTGTATCGTGCTTGATAAACAGAAAGTTATGACTTTATGTATATAATCAAGATGTCAAATCAGCAGCCGATTGAGTGGAACGTGATGAAGCCATGCTTTCTAGTAGCTGAAATACTGAAAAGGATTCAGTATTGTGTGTTTTATTCCCACCTGGCCTCCTTTTGTGACATGGACATTACTGTCTTCAATGGGAACCGGCCATGCCGCTTTACTCATGTAACGACCAAGATTAGATTCGGTTTTGAACTCATTAGCTGAAAGGAAGGATTTTATTGTGGTAGCATAATACAGTTGTGTTCAGGACTGGGAGGGTACAGAGCCGATGATACAGATATGCTTTGGTAATGATCAGCCCCATTAGTAATTTGAGCTGCCGTTGGACTTTCTGAGAAAGAAATGAATATTCTCCTTGACTATAAAAGCTCTGGTTTGTACCCTTAATTCACACTTGATTTCTTTCTTTCTTTTTTTTTTTTTTCTTAGAAGTTGTGAGCTGCTCACAATGACAATAGGCTGAAGGAGTCTGCTAAAGCAGACCTGCTAGAATAGACCCTGCCTTCTTCATGGAAGAAGAGTCCTACTCACAGAAAGGTCTTCATAAATGGAAGCTGAAGCAGCAAATGCTTTCTGCCCTAGGGGCTTGTTTCAGAAGAAGTGCCACGGACTGACTGACAGCAGCGGAATGAAATGTGGCCAGGTTCAAGGGAGGTTATGCTTAATTTTTAAAAATACTAGTTTAAGAATTTCCTAAAATGTTCTAGAATCTCAAAATGCTGTAATCAAAAGCAATTGCAAAAATTTACTTTGACATTTGTTTTACATTTTGTAATCTTGTAGGAATCACATCTCAACCTTTTATGATTTTTTTTATTTGAACACACTTTGCAAAAGTCTTTCAGGAACAAATACACTAAATCTGTATTGCCGTAAAGTCGGAAAGTCAGGAGGTATACATGGATTTTCTAAAATCTGTTGTTCTATGTCAGTCTAGAAAGAGGAAACATGCCTTGTTATGTGGCAGAGTCTCTTATAAAAAAATGAAATATGGACTAGGTCAATGCCTATTATTGAATTTGGGCAGTGGCACAAGCACAAAGTCCAGTAGAACTCCATCACAACCCTCAATGCTATTTCTCAAGTACAGTTGGAAACCTGGGCACTTCACACTAATCCTTGTTTGGCGCAATTCCAGTCATTTTGCAAGTCTATTAATTACACTTAAATTATGTTAGTCTCTGCTCACATCCTGGCTAAAAATTCCAAAGGTCTTACCTTTTCCTTTGCAAAGCTCTGTCTGAAGGCTGCCAGATTTTGGAAAATTCTCAGGACCTAAGTTGTAATTGAACATGTCTTGTGCAATCATCTCACAAGAGCGATAGTTTATCTCCCCGTGACCCTTAGCTTGGCCCTGGTCTCTGGACCGCTTGTGAGTGGCACCTTGCCCTGGCTGGCCTACTTCTGGCCCCCGCCCCCCGAATCTCCCTTTTCCACACAACAAGACAATCCAAAGTGTGTGTCACTGAGGTGTCACCAGGTCTGTGAGACGTGAAAAGCTCTGCCAGTTGACATAAAACAAAATCCTGGAGGTTTCAGGGAGTCACATTTCCCTACAGCAGAGAAAATTGAGAAGAGGGGCAAGGTAGCTTTGGAGTAGGAGTTTGAATGAGGACGCTTTGTCCATGAATGGAAACTCTACATTCTTTGTTATTTTAACAGGCTGTGTCTGTTCTCCTTGAAAGAAATTGTACGAGAGAAGATTGGATTAAGTAGTTTTTATTTTATTTCAAAGCACTTGTACACTTTTCTAAAGATCAACTTACTTAGCCAAGTAATAAACTCTTGTTTTACAATAATACTAGTGTATATTATATCACTCGAGCTTACTACAAAATACAGAATTAGACTGGGGAAACAAAACATTTGTTTCTTTGGTGAATGAGGTGTATATCATTACCTATTCACTCTGCCAGATATAACTTGAAACTTTTAAGCTATTCAAAGAAATACCCAACTAGTTAATCTGCTTTAGGAAGAAAAGAAAAATAGATTTGCACCTACTCAGATTCCTTTATAAAAGCTCAGCCTTTTGCAGTCCAAATGAAGCTGAAGTTTATACTCTTTCCACTTGTGTATTTTGGAAAGTTAAAAAATATATTTATGTACTTTCTCATTCCATTTTCAGCCTTCTTGGTGGCTTGGAGTTTTGCTGGAGACAGAAAAGATCATTTAAGCAAATATTTGTGTGGCTGTTTACTTCTGATCACACAGAAACGAGAATGTGCAGATTTTCAAGTCAGGAATACCTTCTGATTAGAGCATAGCTTGCTTTTCATGCTGCCAACTACCAGAGCAGATCATTAGCATCTGCTGTAAAAAGGGTTAGTGTCACTCACTTTGTGCTTTTATGCATCTCTAAGTTCTGCATCACTTAGAAAAATTTCCATCATTTAATCTGCATTCTGTAGAAAAATCTCTGTCATTACAAATTCAACATTTGTTTAGATACTTCTAAAAAAGGAAAAAAAAACCCTGTTTTTGTAATCTCTTCTTAATTACTACTTAATTTTTTTAAATACTCACCAATTTGTCAATTGTTTGGTCACCTGTTTATCCTCTGCGTATTAATCAGATTTGCTGCAGGGAGAGCATTAGTCAATTTGTTTAACTTGACAAGTGTTCATTCTTTCATAACATATTCATATATTTCTGGTTAATATCATTTTATTGAATTGGGTCCACTTGCATACTGACATATTCCTTGATGAACTTAGATTCTTCTGTGGTCAGCGTAGGTTTGGAGCTTTCTTTCTAAAACCATCAAGGGAAAAGTAGTGGGTGGTCTTAGGAGATGTGAATTAACACTTGATTTCCATTTACGCAAAGTGCTTCAGGTTAAGTGGCATTTCAGTCAAAAGTGACGCCTGCAGACCTGCTGCTACAGGTGAACTGACTGAGCTAAGCATCTTGTTCAGTCCTGGCATGTTTTTGGCTGCGTGCTTGAATCCAAAATTGTAAAACCAGTTAAGTTTCTTGAATGAAATGAATAACAGTCACCTGAACTTGTACTTTCCCTGTCCTCAAAAAATGTCCAGTGTTCTGGGACTTGGAGGGGAGTCTTCCAGTCAGAGGCCTGAACTGCGCGGTATCAGTCTTCAAAACTACTTCCTGCTCGGTTCCATAAAACATGATATATGATTCTTTTCTGTATGTTCTAAAATGACTTTGTATATGCTTCGCTTATATTTGCAGAATGCAAGAACAATCTGGAGAAATTACCTACCAGAGTCACTGGTGGTTGTACATTGAGACTTACATGAATTGAATGCAATTTCGTTGTTGTCATGATGTTTGCTAGTGATAATTTGGATGACATTCAAGGTACTTAAATTATTTAAATGATGACAGTGAACATGTTCTTAGGGAACTTAACCTCTAAAATCAATGGGTGAGCTCTCCCCTTGCGACTGATTGGAAAAACAGTTCACTGAGTCACTCCCACACTTAGATGTTGTGTATAAACTTGTAGGAATGAGGAAGATCAGGGTATGCATGAGATACGAAGTAAAGAAAGAGAGACAAGATAGTCCTGGGCATCGGTGTAGAGGAAAAAAAGCAAAAGAAATCCTGAATATTTATTAGTCCAGTTTTACTGGTAAGCAGTTCGTGAACAGAAAAGAAACAAAAAGTCCTGTATAGTTCTCCAAAATATAATACAGATGACTGCCAAAGACAAGTGGACAAATTAAATTGTTTCCTAGTAACCAGCATAGTGTTTCATGTACAGTGGACTTGTTTATGGCAGAATTAATGGAGATCATAAGGAAATAACATGAATAGATTTCATAGTGTCTCAGAGGGCAGGGGGAAGGAACAGGAAAGTTCTGCAGTGAGAACTTCCAGAGAAGTCACATTTAGGGCTCTAGCGGCGGCAACCAGGACTAGGCTGAAGAAGACAACTGACAGCTGCTGGGGTGTCAACCAATGACAACTGACCTGCTCCTAGAGGTGTGACATCATGGGACAGGCCCACCTGAACAACAAATAAACAGTTGGATCTGGTAACAATAGATGATCCCTTTAGACCTCACTGCTTAGATTTGTGGCTTTAAGATATGAAATAAAATTATATTTATAATTATATTTAAAGCATGGAATAAAATTAGGTCAGACTTAGGGGAGCCCTTCCCAAACTAATAGTAATATTTATTTAAATTTTCCAAATTTCAAAACGATGATAATCACCAAAATACAATTATTTTTCACCAATATCTGTTAATATTATACTTCCCAAAATAAAAAGAAAAAAGAAAAAAAATAATTACAAGAAAAAGACACAATTTCATAGAATATAATATAAAGCCATTATTTAGGGCAATTATAATTTGAAAGTAATGTCAAATGCATAAAGCCTTTCTGGACCTTTTTCTTTAAAGTGAACTTAAAAAAAATAGAAGCATCAGGGGTACAGAGTGCAAAGCTGGTGTATGTTCCCTGCTCCCTGACTCAGCCTCCCTCATGCCCAGCCTCCTCCCCAGACTGGTATATCTGTCACATTTCATGAGCTACACTGGTATATGACACTCATCCCAAATCTCAGTGGTGTCACTGACACTGCAGGCTTGGACAGCTGCATGGTAGTGTCTGCATCCAGTGACAGTGCCATGCAGAGCAGCTTCCTTTGTCCTACACTTACCTGTGCTTCTTCTGTGTAGGCACTCTCTCCCCATTGAGCGGCAAAGGCTAATCAGGGTACTGTCTCTACAGTTAGTCTTTTCCAAATGCAATACAGTTAAGATGAAAGCAGTTTGCAGCCTTTACAGATGGGCTCTTTTCACTTAATAAAAGACTTAAATTGCCTCATTGCATGTGTATACTTTTTCAGTGTTGAATAACTTTCTGCTCTCCAGATGCGCTAAGTTTTTTTTATCATTTTATCTACTAAAGTTGATCTTGGTTGCTTCCAAGTTTTGAATTTGTATATAAAGCTGTTGTAAGAGTCCATGTGTTTTCTTTTTAAAAATTATAGTGTTGGTTTGGGAGAATATTCTGCTTCCCTGTGCGCCACGCCATCGAGAGGCCCCGCCCCCAAGACCTCTGGTCGCAATACAAACCAGCCTGGCCTTCCCTGAAAATCCCTGGAGCCCCCGCACCCAAGTCCGCCCAGCAACTGAGAACTTTTGTGACTCCTCCAGCCCCTAATCCACCCTTCCAGCCCAGTGAGTGTGTGGGAGAACTTTCAGCTTTCCCACAAGCTGTGCTATCTGGAGTCCCTGCCCCCAAGGTCTCCGGACATGATCCACCCCAGAGGAGGCCCTATAACTCCCTGGAGACCCTGACCCCAAGCCCACCTAGTGATTGAGAACTTTTGTGACTCTTCCCACCCCTGATCCAACCCCCGATCCAGCCCAGTGAATGTGTGGGAGAGCTTCAGTGCCCCACAGTGCTCCCTGGGCCAGAGACAGAACAGAGGGGAGCCATACGCCCGCAGTTGTGCCAGAAAGGCTGCAGTAAAAAGGAGCTGATCACAATAGCTCGATCCAGCCAGGCATAACTGCATAATCTCAAAAATAATAGATTCGGCACCTGAATCACATTATGGACTAAGGTTGTAACTGCACCAAAGCTCTACACCAAAGGTCAGAGGTCACTGCTATACAAAATGACAAAGACAAGGAGAAAAAAGAAATCTCAGGCCCCCCAACCCACCAATGATAAGTGCAGAGGACACAACCTCTGCTGACATGAATGAATTAACACAGTCAGAAGCAAAGAAATAACAGCAGAAAGGCATACAGGAAATCATACCAGAATTAATGCCTGAAATAAAAGACATTTTTGAAAGAATAGCATCTGAACTAATGAATCGAGTACAAAAACGTATGAGGGAAGCCCAATGCTCATTCACAACAAGTTCAGAGAACACTATTCCAGCTGAAACATATGAATTCACAGTGTTGCAAGCAAAGAAACAACAGAAGAAAAATAAAAAGGAACTCAAAGCACCAATAATTTCTGAAATAAAAAAAGAAATCTTCTAAGTCATAGCATCTGCAGTAGAGAATCAATTGCAGAAATATATGGAGGAAACTCAATTTAGAAAAAACTCTGCAATAAAAGAATTAATAACTACCTCTATAGAAGACATGGATTAAAGAAAAAGGAGATTAGAAATATGACAGAATCCTTGAATGAGCAATATAGGAAAGAAATAGATAGTATGAAGCAAAGTCAAAGAGATATAGAAGAACTTAAAATCTCAGTCATGAGTCTATAAAACCATTTGAGTGAAAGCAAAGACAGAGTTTCAGATCTTGAAGGTGCTGGTGTAGTTAGTGAATAGGTGAGAAAGGGTTTCATAAAAACAATGAAGATGCAAGAAAAAATAATCCATCACCTGCAAGATGATGCCAAGATGAACAATATGAGATTAATTGGGATAAACGAGAAAGAAGGAGTCAATACAAATGATATAAAAAGAATACGGGCAGAGGTAATAGCAGAAAACTTCCCAAATAGGAGGAAAGAATCTAACATTCAGGTAACCGAAGCATACAGAATGCCAAATAACTTCAACACAACTAAAAGCGCACAGAGACATATAATGGTCAAGATCCCAGAAATCCAACACAAGAAGAATATACTGAAAGCTGCTAGAGAAAAGAAGCAGATCACATTCAAAGGGAAACCCATCAGAATTACAGGTGGACTTCTCTACACAAACCATGAAGGCAAGGAGAGCATGGAACAGAGTTCTTCAAGTCCTCTATGAAAACAAATTCTAGCACAGAACACTAACCCTGCAAAACTCTCTTTCAAATTCTTCCATGAAATACTTCCATGACAAAGAATGACTAAAGAATTTCATGGGGACAAAGCCATCCCTACACAACACAGGCTACTGAAAGATGTTCTAGAGAGGGAACACAATGACCAGAGCTCCATGAAAGAAAAAAGAAGGAACCCATTAAATAGGGCAAACAATTAAACACAGGACAAAAAGGAGTAAAGAACAGCAGGTAAATAAGATGAAAACCATATGTCAACACATTTCAATTATAACCATCAATGTAAATGGACTCAATTCACCAATTAGGAGAAATAGACTGGGACAGTGGATTAGGAAATAAAATAAAAAAAATATGCTATACAGAAGAAACACAGTTAAATCAAAAAGACATTCATAGGCTCAAAGTCAAAGGATGGAAAAAAACACTATTTCCCCCACCACCTAAGAAAAAAGCAGGAGTAGCAATTTTGTTCTCAGACAGTCTCAACTTCAAACCAAGAAGGATCAAATGAAATAAAGAAAGCCACTACATATTGGTTAGGGAAAATATTCAAGAGGAAGAGGTAATACTCATAAATATCTATCCACCAAACACAGAAGCACACAACTACATAAGACAAATCTTAATTGACATGAAAAATCTAATATCCAAGACCACAATCTTAACATGAGACCTTCACACCCCCTTATCTCAAAAAGATAGGTCAACCAGACAAAAAATTAACAAAGAAGTAGCAGAACTGAATCAGAGCATGGAACAAATGGACCTGGTAGATATATACAGAGTGTTCTACCCAACCACAGATGAATACACATTTTTTTCAGATGCACGCTGGTCATTTTCTAAAATAGACCACATACTAGTCCATAAGTCATGCTTAAGTACATGCAAGAAAAAACAAATTATTCTATGCCTTTCATTGACCACAGTGCAATGAAACTGGAAATAAATGACAAAAGAAACCAGAAAAGCCAGCTAAATTCATGGAAATTAAATAACACCCTACTCAGCAATCAATGGATCACAGAAGAAATTAAACAAGAAATCCAACAACATCTACAATTCAATGAAAATGCAACCCCAAATTACTGGAATTTATGGGATGCGATGAAAACAGTGCTCAGAGGGAAGATCACAGTAATGAACTCAATCATTAGGAAAACAGAACGGGAACAAATAAACACCCTAATTTTGAACTTCAGACATCTAGAAAAGGAAGAGCAGACGAAACCCAGAGCGCAAAAATGGGAAGAAATCATAAAGATTAGAGCAGAAATTAATTCAGTTGAGATGAAGAAAACAGTTCAAAGAATCCATAAATCAAGAAGTTGGTTCTTTGAAAGACTAAATAAAGTTGATAAGCCTCCAGCCAAGCTCATCAAAAACAGGAAAGAAAAAATTCAAGTACATGCAATAAGTAATGAAAAGCTGCAATCACCACAGACCCAGTGGAAATTCAGAAGATTATCAATAGTTTTTTGAAAATCTTTATGCTCACAGAATAGAAGACACAGAAGAAATCTACAGATTCCTCAAAAGGTACAAATTACTAAAACTGAATCAAAAAGATATAAAAACTCTCAATAACCCAATAACAACCAAGGAAATACAAAACGTAATAAAAGCATACCTACAAAGAAAAGTCCAGGTCCTTATGGATTCACAGCAGAATTATACCAAAAATTTATAGAAGATATAATCCCTACCCTCCTCAAACTCTTCAATGAAATTTAAAAGGAAGCAGTTCTCCCAAAATCATTTCTGGAGGCAAGTATTATATTGATCCTAAAACCAGGAAAACATAAAACTAAAAAAGAGAACTACAGGCCAATCTCTCTTATGAACATAAGTGCAAGAATCCTCAATAAAGTCCTACCAAAAGAATACAGGAAACCATCAAGAAGATTGTACACCATGACCAGGTAGGACTGATCCCAGGGATGCAAGAATGGTTCAATATTTGAAAATCTATAAATGTAATACACTATATTAATAGACTGAAATCTAAAAACCACATGATCTTCTCAATTGATGCAGAAAAAGCTTTTGCCAAAATCCAACACTCATAAAGCCCTAGAGAAAATTGGAATAGATGGCCTCTACCTGAATTTGATAAGCACCATCTATGACAATCCAACGGTTAATATAATTCTAAATGAGGAAAAACTGAAACCTTTTACTGTTAGATCTGGTACAAGATAAGGATGTCCTCTATCACCTCTCCTATTCAATATAGTTTTGGCATCATTAGGTACAGCCATTAAACAAGAGGGAGAAATAAAAGGAATATTAAAAGGTAAAGAAGAAGTTAAATTATCACTATTTGCAGATGACATGATACTTTACTTGGAAGACCGAAAAATCTCCACCAAGAAGTTCCTAGAATTGATACACAAATTCAGTAGCACAGCAGGATACAAAGTCAATACTCAAAAGTCAATAGCATTCCTCTACACAGATAACAAACACACTGAGAGGGAAACTATAGAAACAATACCTTTTATAGTAGCATTGCAGAAAAATGAAATACCGTGGAATTCACTTAGCCAAGGAAGTCAAAGGTCTTTTCAAGGAAAATTGCTGCACCCTAAGAAAAGAGATCGTAGAGGATTTCAGAGATTGGAAAGATATGCTCTGCTTCAGGATATGAAGAATCAACATCGTGAAGATAGCCATACTCCCAAAATTGTACATACTTAATGCAATCTCGAACAAATTGCCTCCCAGTCCAACATCCCTCCCAGTCCTAAAGAAATCATGCCTAAAATTTATTTGGAACCAGAAAAGACCTAGAATAATATAGGCAATCCTGGCCAACAAAGAAAAGGCAGGAGGCATCAAAATTCCTGACTTTAAATTATACTACAAAGCTACTGTGATAAAATTAACATGTTATTGGCAATGAAATAGGCCTGAGGATCAATGGAATAGATTAGAAGATGCAGAGGACTCTAAGAACACACTTAGCCACCTGATCTTCAACAAAGCAGCCAAACATGTTTACTGGAAGAAAGAGAGCCTCTTTAGCAGATCGTGCTGGAACGACTGACTCTCTACATGCCGAACACAAAATCTTGAACCAGATCTATCACAATGCATTAAGCTAAAGTCAAAATGGATTGAAGATTAAATATTATAACAGAAACACTCAATCTCCTGGAAGAGAAAGTAGGAGGAACTTTTGAAGACATAGAGTTAGGCAAAGAGTTCATGAACAAATATGTATTCCCATGGTAAACACTTGAAAGAATTATAAACTGGGAACAAGTTTTCTTGAGAAGTTTATGCACGTCAAAAGAAATTGTCAACAAAGTGAAAGACAACCCACAAATTTTGAAAAAATCTCAACTAATAAGTATTCAGACAATTCTGCTCTCTAGAATTTATAAAGAATTAAGATACATTAGGGCCCTCAAATTTAAAGACCCAATCCAGAAATGGGCATCTGAGATGAAATCATACTTGTCAGCTGATGAAATTAAGGAAACGAATAAATATATGAAAAAATGCTCCACATCTCTAGCCATCCATGAAATGCAAGTTAAAAGAACACTGAGATACCATCTCACTCCAGAAAGAATGGCTATCATAAAGAAATCAATCAACAACAAATGTTGGAGAGGATATGGGAAAAAGGAAACCTTCTCCACTGCTGGTGGGAATGTGGACTGGTACAACCATTGTGGAGATCAGTGTGGAGACTCCTCACAAAGGTAGGACTGGAAATCCCATTCAAGCTGGTTATGCCCTTACTGGGAATTTCCAGGAGGAACTGAAAACATCATATCCTAGTGATATATGTGTACCTATGTTTAGAGCAGTACAATTTGTAATAGCCAAATCTTGGAAACAGCCAAGATGCCCTTCACATGAGGAATGGTTGAAAAAGATGTGGTATTTTCTATACAAATGTGTATTACTCAGCTATAAGGAATGATAAACTTGAAGTATTTATATTGAAGTGGATGCCACTTGATCATGCACTCATAAATGAAATAAATGAGACAGACATGTACAAATATTATATAGTCTCTCTAGTATAATAAATCAAAAGAAGAAATACAAATAGAAAGGTATGCCAACACCTAAAAAGAATTCAGTCGGATAGTTAGGTAAACTGAACTGCATATGTTGCAGGGTAATAATGAGCTTCTCTTCTGGATGGTTAACAACCTAAGTTTGCAGATCAAAAAGTGGAGAAATGGAAGGGCTTCAAGAGCAGCCAACATTTTGGCCCTTGCCTTGCAAGGTCAGTGAAGATTCAGGACATAGGAGAACATGTACTGTTACATCATGGAACTCAGTTGTTCCCCAAATTTTCTGATCAAAGAGATTATGGAGCCACAGAGGCATGTGATCAATGACCTATAGTGTGCCTAAGGAGAGTCACATGGAGAGAAAGCTTTCTCTCAGGCTTTCACAGAGAGCAAACTGGTCAACCAATGGCCGTGACTCATCCACGTGGCTGACACTGACAAATGATCTACAAAGTGATGTATGGGGTTAAAGGATAAACCCTGAGGGGACTTGACTGACCTCATCAGATATGAAAGTTACACTTTTTGTTATATAGGTCTTGCTTTATCTTGGTCTTAACCATCCAGTAGAAAAGTACAAAGATGAGGTATATAAGGCCATAATAATAAGCTGAACCATAAATGGCTCTAGTCAACAACGTCTTCAGATAGCCCACTGTTATTGTGGACTTCTGGACTGTGTTGGATTGTTTCACTGAATTCCAGCACCTTTAATAATTGAATGCATAGAGTACCCATCTTTGACAGGGCTAAAGAATAAAAAAGGGATACGAAGTAAGAACCATTCTGTGTTTGTATAAACAGTACAGTTAGGATACATATGCAGTACTTTTGCATAATTCTATGAGAAGAAAGAATTGCACTAATAGTGTTTAATCAGGATATCTTGCATGCTTCTTGTACTATGGATAACTACTAGGAAGTTAACAGTGTAAAAAGCATTAATTATTGAAACTGTACTATAGTTCAGCTTTAAGAAATAAGATAAGTATATAGCTACATTCTCTTAATCACTGAATATGGTCATCTGCTCTAATAATGTTTGTAAGTAGAATATCATGTATACACCTTGTGCAACAAATAACCACTACAAAAAGAATATGCAATGTATTAATTATTGAATCTGTCCTACAAATTTGATGTGAAACTGTCTCACTGCTATTTGTTCTTCAATGAAATAAAATAAAATAAATTATAGTGTCAGAAATAAAGATTGTAATCAAAATACAATCTCTTTCAAGAAGGATATCCTTTGAAAAGATTTTTCAACAATTACTTTTAAATTACTTTTGAAATTCTTTATATTATGTAATATTATTTTTATTGCAACATGGAAATATTGAGACTTTTGATCTTGTTTCCAACACCTCAATATCTATGAGCAGGATTTTGAATGGGTGTAATATGCAATTTATCTGCACACAGTGTGAGTAGGGTAATAATAACCTCAGACATTTTCATAGGGAAGCAGTGTCTGAGAAACCCTTGGTTCTTAAAGCAAACATATGGGCACTCATTAATTTATTACATCAGGCCTATGCTGTGTAGAATTAACATTGCCTTCTAGGGGCAAGAGCTATGGCACAAAGAAATCAAACATGGTGTCTGAACCTGCTGATTGGTTTGTTGTTTCATGCTCTGAGTCGTTGTTTATCCTTCGTCTAGGATGCTTGCATGTTAGTAGCAATGTATGAGTTAAGTGAGAAAATCTATGCAATGTGATGGAAGTCATTTTAAACCTGTAGTCAGTTCTCAAGAAATGAAATCAGGAATCAGTTGTGTGCAGAGAGAGCAAATGGTTTTAGTGTTGGTTGTATAATTTATTCTTTGCTACAACCTTGTAAGATAGTTATTGCACCAATGGGGCAGCTAGGAAATTAAATAACTTTTCCTTGACCACATACAAGTGGTGTAGTCCAGTTAAGAGTCCATTGTTTTCTTGCTTTAAATTTGATGATCCATAATCTTCATAGGTGTGGTTGTAGCTATGATTCTAATAATATGTGACTTTCTCTTCTCTCTTTTCTTTTCTTTTTTCTTATGTGGTGAAAAGATGCTTGGATTTGAAAGTGAGTGAGCCACTGGAGTTCAGTGTACAGAAATGTTAATGTGTTGTAACAAAGTAACTGATTTGCATAAATATGGGACTTGGGGTGGAAGTCTCCATAGCGATATGAACAATTTAGAATCACAGAGATCCAAATCTGTTCTCGATGTAACAGTTATTTGATATTGAAAAGGTTACAAATAACCTTTAAATTCACTAACTTCTCTCTACAGTAGATAGAATAATACTGTGCCAAGGTTTATTTAAGGATGTGTGGCACTGAAATAGTAGCTTTTATATTTATGCCTTTTCAGCTTCTAGTAGCAGTGGCTGCTCTTTGGCTTCAGACCATTTCTCAGCCTGAGAATAGCACTCTGACTCTATTTCTATCATTGCCTGCTCTCCTAGTTCTGACTTGTGTGTTCTTCTTACAAGGACCACTGCAATTAAACTGGTCTTCTAGCATAATCCAGGACAATTTCCCACACCTCAAAATCCTTAATCCCATATCCAAATTCCCGCTTGTCATTTAATGTCATGTTGGTTCATGCCCTATGGGTGTTATCCAGGTTCTGTAATAATAAGTTCCATATTGGAAAACATGTGTATGCATGTACTCAGTAATCTTCATACCTTACCTAGCCAATTCTGACTGTGTCACTATCATTTCACTGAAAATTTCCACAGAAGAGAAAACCAAAATATTGAAGAATTAATCAACTTGCTTATGGTCATAATAAACATATATGTGTTTATTGCAGCCCAATTTACAATAGATAAGTAATGAGATCAGCCCAGGTGTTCATTATGAGATGAATGTGTAAGAAAAATACAGTGTATTTATACATTGGAGAAGTATTCAGCCACAAAAAGGAATGAAATCATGCTGATTGCATGAAAATAGATGGAAGTGGAAGTCATGTTAAGAGAGAGAAAACCAAACTGAAACAAATATCTCTTTTATCTCTCTCATGAGAGGAAGAGAGAGAGACAGAGAGAGAGAGAGAGAGAGAGAGAGAGAGAGAGAGAGAGAGAGAGAGAAATAAAGAGACAGAGAGATAAAGACATAGAGAATGAAAAAATGCAGATTATTGGAGAAGAGGAAGAGAAAAAGGATATAAAAGGGAAAAACAAAGTGAATAACAGGGAATGAAATATATGTATGTATAAATCTGGCAAAATGATCTATATTGCTACCACACAAAAATATACACTGATTAAAAGTGGTTAGATACATGGTACAGAGTTTCTGGACAGAACTCAGGGAAACCAGTTTATATAAAAATTCCCAATTTATGATCTGTTCTGTTATGTTACTTTAGTCTTTGCTTCTATTGTCTCAAGTACAAAACAATGAGTTAACCAAAGTTTTTCAGTTTCAAATTTCACTTAATGTCATTATTGCTAATTGTACTATTGTAATTAGGATACCGTATCTGTCTTAGACAGATGTTCTTCCTTGGGTAATAGTAGTAGGAAACCCTGGGGTAATAACTTCACCAAAGCCTTACACTGAAAGAGAGGACAGTGCCAAACAGAAACCAATATCCAGTCTTACTCAATAGAGAAAGCAGGATCTCAGGACAGACATAAGCCGAGAATCTCTAAAACACAAAAGATATCTCGGAAGAATAGACTCTTCCTAGAGTGGCTCTGACAGTAGTGATATAGCTATGTATTATCAAAATTTCACAAGAATTATTGAAGAAATTAAAATGAAGAGTTTTTTTCTTAAATAAAAAAGGACAAGATGAAGGAAAAACTGCAATGTCAGGCCCATAGCCCACCCAGAGGAAATCCAGGAGACATCAGCATAAAAGAAATTGGAAGTCACACACCTTAAATACCTGAAATGATTGCCACAAAAGTAAAAAAAAAACAAAACTCGAGATGAGTAAGGCAAAATCAGATAGGAAGCAATCTCTGTGGCAAAAGCAAAGAGATGATAATTATAATGAAAGAATTGGTAAGAATATCCACAGAAGACATTGATAAAAATTAGAGCAGTAGAAGAATTATGAAAACTTTGAATGAACAACACTGGAAATAAGTAGAATGCATGAAACAGATTCAGAGAGATATCCAGGACATTAAAAATTCCATTAGATGTTGGCAAGACCATTTAAATGAATCTGAAGATAGATTGTCAGTCCTTGGAGACATCATTGCAGCTAGTGACTAGCAAAGGCAAGATCTCTTAAAAATAGAAGGAATCAGGAAATAGCAACTTATCAGCTGAAAGTTGATACAAAGAAAAGCAGTATAAGACTAATAAGTGTCAAAGAACTGCAGGAGTCAACATAAAGGACATAAAAAAAAATTGCAGAAGTAGTAGCAGAAAATTTCCTAACCATAGGAAAATAATCTGACATATAGAAAGATCAGGCATATAGAACTCTGATTGGTGTGAAATTATTTCAGATCCTGTGGAAATTTAGAAGATCATCAATACCTACCTAGAAAAATCTTTACTCTCACAGAACAGAAAACACAGAAGAAACAGACAGATTCCTAGATGGGTACAAATTACCAAAACTGAATCAAGAAGATATAAAAATTTTGAATAACCCCAAATAAGTCAATGAAATTAGAAAGGTAATAAAAAGCTTACCAGCAAAAAAAAATCCTCAGGTCCTGATGGATTCACAGCTGCATTCTACAAGAAATTAGAGAAGATTTAACACCAATACTCCTCAAATACTTCAATTAAAATGAAAAGGAAGCAATACACCTTGATTTAATTTCTGGAGGCAAATATTAACATTGATATCAAAACTGGAGAAAGATACAACTAAGAAAGAGAACTATAGGCTGATCTTCTTCATGATCATAGATGCAAAAGTCCTTAATAACATACTAGCAAGTAGAGTCAAGCTAATCATCAGGCTTATTATGTACCTGACTACATAGGATTCATCCCAGGCATACAAGGATGGATCAACATACACAAACCTCTACATTAGCAGAGTCAAAAATGAAACCCACGTGATTGTAAAGCAGAAAAGGCTTTTGACAAAGTCTAACACTCTTGCACCATAAAAACCCATACAAAAAATTGAAATAGATGGCCTATACCTCAATTGTATAAAAGCTATCTATGACAAACCAACAGCCAACATTGAAAAAACTGACTTTTCTTCTCTGAAATGAGGTTAAAGACAGGGATGTCCACTATCACCACTCCTGCCTCAATGTACTTTTGGAAACATTAGCCAGAGCCATTAGAAAAGAGTGCGGAATAAAAGGAAAAATAATAGGAAAGGAGGTACTTTATATGGAAGACCAAAAAGGTTTCAACAAGAGACTCCTAGATTTAGTAAACAAATTCAGTAGTGTAGCAGGATACAAAAACTCAACAACAAAAAATCAATAACATTCTTTACACAGACACACATAAAATAAACTCACTCTGAGAGAAATTAGAGAAATAACATTCTTCACAGTAGCACTCAAAAATGAAGTATTTAGTAATTAATTTAACAAAGGAATTAAAAATGTATACACTGATAATTATAGTACCATGAAAAAAGAGATTGAAGAAGACTTAAAAAATATGGAGAGATATTCCTTGCTCATGGATAGGAAAAAGCAACATTCTGAAAATGGCCGTGCTCCCAAATTTTTAAACAGATTCAATGTAATCCCTATCAAAATACCATTGGCATATCCTGAAGAGCTAGAGAAAACATACTTAAAATTCATTTGGAATCGGAAAAGACCGGGAATAGTAAAGGCATTCCTGGGCAACAAAGGAAAAGCAGGAGGCATTACAATCCCTGACTTGAAATTATGTTACTATGCTATTGTGTTCAAATCAGCATGTACTGGCCAAAAAGGCAGACCTGAGAATCAATGGAACAGGCACAGAAGATGCAGACCCAGCTCAAATACACTCATCTACCTTATTTTTTGTTTGTTTGTTTTTGTATTTTAGGGAAGGGTCTACCTGGCGTTCAGAGTCTCAATACTAGATTGGACTCATAGTGATCGCCTATTTATAGCCTCCCAAGAGCTGGGATTATAGCCACATATTACCATGCCCAATCTCAACTACTGTCTCAGCATGCCCTGGGTGTGGGGCTGGCACAAAAGGCCTAGAGATTGAAGCCCCCATCCCTTCACCTGCTTGCAGATGCTTTAATCCACTGAATTGTTTGGCTGGTCCTCTTTTTTTGTGTGTGCAGGGTCTCACTACATATCTTGGACTTGTAGTGCTCTCCTGTTTTTAGGCCTCCCCAGTGCTGGCATTATAAGCATGCAGCACCACACCTGATCTTGATGGCTGGCTCAGAGAGGACAGGGGTGAGACTGGAATGGCATATGGTTCCGGGATGGAACTCTGGTGCTTGTGTTTGCCTAAGCATGTGCTTAGTTCACTGAGCTATCTCTCCAGCCCTATCCACCTTACTTTTGACAAAATGGTCAAATAGGTTCAGTGGAAGAAAGATCCTCTTTAAGAAATGTTAACTGGTCTTTCACATGCCAAAAAATAAAACTAGACCTAGGTCTATAACCATGCACTTAATTAAGGTCAACATGATTTAAAGACCTAAACACTAAAACAGAAACATTAAATCTACTGGAAGGAGGAGTAGGTGGAAAACTTGAAGACAAAGGAGTAGACAGATAGTTTGTGAACAAAAACCAAACTGCTCTAAATACATACTGCTTGTCATGCCATACCAGTCACTGCCATACTGTCTCTCAAGTAAATGATTGTTTTAAAAAAGGGTAATAAATGAAGAGACACGGAAAAATGTCACAGGACTGTCCCCCTACAATGCTGTATATGGTTAGATTTCTAAATTTCTGTGCAAAATATGTAATTGCTTATTCCTATTTTCTAAATATTTTTTATTTTTCTATTTCTTCTTATTCTGTTGGGACTTAAAGTTTAACATATCAATACTTGATGGAAAATACCTATTCCATGTTATGCCTAAGATGTTTGATATTCAGACAGATAATGAGGTTAAGCTCAACTTCCTATGTTGTAGGGTAATAATAATAAGCTTCTCTTCTGGAGGGTTGACAAGCTAAGTTTTCAGGTCAAAAATGAGAGAAACATAGGATAATATGTACTGTAATATCATATAACCCAAATTTTTTGATCAAGGAGATTATGGGTCCACAGAGGAAAGTGATCAATGATGTAGAGTGTGCCTAACGAGAGTCACATGGAGGGAAAACATTCTCTCAGGCTTTCACAGAGTGCAAATTGGGCAAGCAATGGCCATGACTCATCCACATACCTGACACTGACACAGGATCTACAAACTGTGGTACAGGGTTTCAGGGTAAATCCCGAGGGTATCTAACTGATCTTGTCAAATACAAAAGGTCCATTTCTTGTTATTTATGTCTTGCTTTATCTTGCTCTTAATGATCCAGCAGAAAAGTATAAAAATGAGGTATGAAAAGTAAAGCCATATTAATATGCTGAGCTATAAAAGGCTCAAGTCAACAACTTCTGACATTGCCAGTCCTACAGAAAACCCACTACTATTATGGACTACTGGCCTATATTGCAATATTTTGCTGAATTCATTCACCTATAATATTTACATGACAATGGGATACCCTTCTCTGACAGAACTAAACAAAAAGCAGGGATACAAACGAATGACCATTTTGTATCTGTATATTCAAAATAGTTAGGATAGATATACAGCTACTTTCTTTTAATTGAATGAATAGAAAGATTTGTTCTAATAGTGTTGGACAGGATGTCATGTCTGCATCTTGTACTATGAATAACCACTAAGAAGACAATAATATAACAATATGTAATATATTAATTATTGAAACTATCCTACTAAATGGCTTTGAAACTGTCTCATTGCTATTTGTTTCTCAATAAAATTATATATTATATATATATATTTTTTTCTTTTTTTTTTTCAGAATTGGGGATTGAACTCAGGCCTTTGCCCTTGCCAGAAAAGTGTTTATTCTACTGAGCTGTTTCCCTAGCCCCTCAGTAAAAGTATTTAAAAAATAATTACTACTATGAGGACTTAAAAAAAAAACCCAGAGAACTAAAATCAAACTGCATGGGAAATACTTTAAAAATCAGCAACTACAATCTCATCTTATCGGGAAGTTTCTTAGCATCAAAAGAAATCACTAACATAGTAAAAAGACAACCTTCCAATTGGGTAAAAGTCTTATGCAATAGTCATTGAGACAAAGGACTTCTAACTAGAATATATATGAACAACAGCAAAAAATCAACCAAAAACTCAAAGACAATCCAAAATTGAACATCTAAGAGGAAGACACACGTCTCAGAAGAAATACAAGTGGCAAATAAATATATGTAAAAATGTTCCACAGCACTGGTCAATCAAGAAATGCAAATTAAAGCAACACTGATATATCATCTCACCCCAGAAAGAATGGCTATCATGAAGAAATCAACTAATACCAAATATTGTAGTGGCTGCAGAGAAAAATAAAAAACCCTTCTCCACTGTTGCTTGGGAATGTAGACTGGTAAAACCTCTGTGGAAATCAGTGCAGAGATTCCTCAAAAAATTAGGATTGGGGCTGGCCAGAAAGCTCAGTAGATTAAGGAAGAGTACTGGGTTCAATCCCCAGAGTGCCATGCTGGCCACACCCTTGAGGTGCACTGAGATGGTGAATGTGACTAGGCATGGTGGTGCATGCCTATAATCCCAGCACTTGGGAGGCTGAAAACAGGATAATAACCATGAGTCCAATCTATGTAGTAAGACCCTGTAGACCCTGTAGCAATACATTTAAAAAATTGAATCGGAAATTCCATTCAAACCAACTATTCCCCTTCTGATATTTTTCCTAAAGAACCGAAAACATTGTACTAGAGTGATCTATGTGCACCCTTCTTTGCAGCAGCAAAGCTTGTCAAAGGTAAATCTTGGAAACAAGCTAAATGTCCTTTAACCAAGGAATGGACAAGAAAGAGATGATATTTTTATACAATGGAGTATTATTCAGAAATAAAGATAAACTTGAAGGTTTATAGACAATTGGATGGAACTATAGATTACACTCATAAGTGAAATAAATCAAACACACATATGTGAACATCATATTTCTCCATATTATAAGAAGCTGAAAGTATAAATGAAATATGAAATGTACAATAGGTACAGGAAAAGGGAAAGAAACCACATAAGGAATCAACAATTGAGATGAGGGAAAGGAGACAATATAGGAAAAAAAGCAATGGAAAGTTATGTGAGCATATGCACAGGAAAGCTAACATAATAGTACTAATAACTGCTATCAGTTTTCTGAAGGTGGCAGCTAATGGTTAAAATTTTTACTTTGACAGATTTTATATACATAATCTGAGAAACTGCAATGAAGTTAACACTGTGCAATATAACAACCACTGTTGAATATCTTTCCTCTTATTTATTTTTTTTCTGGGTTTTCTAAAAAAATTTGTATCATTTCCAATATCTATTATTTTAATACTCTCAGATAAATTTTAAAAAGTGAAAAGGAGAAGAAAAATAATTTGCAAGGTTTATAGGAAGGAAGCGTTAGTGCTCTGTTTACTCAGCCTTACACACCTAGGTCTGGTAGTCTGAGCAACAGACTTGCTGATACCATATGGAACATGCCAAGTGTTGTTAATATCCTGTCCTTGTTTTGACACCCTGTACAACTTCTCTTGTCCTATGGTGCTTTGTTTTTTTCTTTCTGCTTGCTGCATTTTTCTCTTTAAAATAAAAAAAATTAAGAAGATGGTAAGTTCACAGTCAGGAGATCAATGAGAGGTTTTGTTTGTTTGTTTTTGAAAGTTGGTGAGTGGCATCTGTATGCTGAGATACCTGAGCCAAATGCCATCCTAGCACAGAAGGCATAATTCTGTATTTAGCCAACATTGCCACTTCTACAAGGTACCATGGTCAGCTGAGGTCATTTTCATCATTAACATATTTTCTGACTTCTTCCAGGTATGTACTATACAACTCAACTGACGCAAGTCTTCCTAAGGCTTCGGGCTCTGACATGACTGGACCTTCTTCACATTCTGCCTTTTGATGACAGTCGTGTGAATGATATAGTAGTCCCAGGAGGTCATTGAAAGGAGAGTTTGCATAGAATGAGTATTTCGGTTATCACTGGAGTTTTTTTTAGAATTAGATCACTTTTGATTATGAGTCTGCTCCCCATCATACTAGATCCAAATCTAGCCATGTTTGTGTACAAGCATCACTAAGAGATATATTCTGCTCACAGACTTGATTACTTGAGAGTCCATCCTCTGCTCCAGCCTGGCCAAGCTAGTTGCCAGTTCTTACTTCCATAAAATCCACAACTTGTATGTCTTGTTTCCTGTTGTGCAATCAGCCTTCCCAACAAGCAACACTTTGACTCCTGTGTTGGACTCTCTCTCATCCCTTCCCTCGGCACTGAAATTGGAACACCCTAGCTATGTGAGCTTTGGGAAAGATTCTAATAAGGTGTACAGGGAAAAATCTGTTGGCTGCTATATCAAAATCTGAATTTGCCACATAGGTCTGAATTACTTTTTGTGGGAAAAATACCCCCAGGGGAATGACTCTAAAAATAGGGATACCTGCTTGTCTATCAGTGCCAAACATTTCTAGAAACCGCTGATTTCACCACCTGTTCTGTCCTGCCAATATTAGTGAGTATGACATCATTTTGTTGATAACTACAAGTACTACAGTAGATTGCCCATAAAGAAGTATAATACGAGAAGCAGAATTGAAGGCCTAGTTAATGAGACCAAACAAAAAATCATTCAACTGATAACTGATATTTGAAAAAGAAAGTGGAGCTAGTACAATTGTAGGATAAAAACTCAGAGATGCATCAAATTTTATATTAAGTGGAACAAAAAGGCCTATTTAGTACCCAAATGTTTAGTACTTGTGGGCGATTTTCAGGATGGGAAGAAAACCTAGAGAGAGACTTCACAGACACAGCAGTGTTCACAATGACAAGGCACGTTGGCAGCAGTGCGCCAGGGAGGAAGGTCATACATAATCGTCCCTGGTGAGTGGGCTATTTCATCACAATTATTTCACATTATCAACACATGGTCACAATTAAAAATGTACTTGTGTTTATTTAATTATTTTATAAATTTAATTAGTTAATTAACTTTTTTGTATTTAGGACAGGGTGTGCAGGGTGTCACTGCGTGGATAGGACTCACAGTAATCCTCTTGTTTACAGCCTCCTAAGTGCTGGGATGACAGGTGTGTGCCACCATGCCCAGTCTCCAGCGCTGTCTCAGTGCAGGGGGTTGGGGGTGTAGTGGAGCCAGCACCGCTGGCCTGGGGATCAAACTCCCCACCCTGTCTCTGCCTAAGCTGGAGCTTTAATCTGTGGAGCTATTTGGCTCCAATATCATTGGCCAAACATTACATGGTTTCAAAAATATGGAACATTTCATGAATTTGTGTGTCACCCTTGCGCAGGGGCAAGGCTCATCTTCTCTGTATAGTTCCAATTTCAGTATATGTGCTGCCCAAGTGAGCTCTTACAGGATTTTTTTTTTTTGGTGGCTCAGGCTACTTGAAGGGCAGGTCTGGTAATGCAGGTGGGCTGCGAATTGAACTGCTGTATCCTGCTCCTGACTGCCTTTGCATGAGCAGGCGCTTAAACAAGTGGGCTAAGGGCAGGTCCCCTAAACTTGTGTTTAGATAGTTTATTATTTGAAAAAATTTGCAAAGGCAATGCAACCTTCTCATATAGAGAGTACAGGCAGAATCTCTCTTTCTTCCCTTTTGGTACATGTCTCTATTTTGATCATCTAATATCAGGAACACAAGTTTCCTTGCATTCATGCTTCACCAGACCACAGAAGTTTATACCAGGATACCCGCACCCCAACCCTCTCTTTCCTACCTACCTCTGTCTGCCTCTTTATTCTGCTTTCTATCTATGCATATAGTTTGTTACTAAAGACTGTGCTTGACTTATAATATCATGAAGGACTAATACCGGGATTCATGATGGTGTGGAAACCATATGCATTTAATAGAAAAATGTACTTCAAATGCTGGGTTTTGGTATTTTTCACACATAGTAAGGTATCATTTTGCAGTGCTGGGTAGCAGCTATCAGGAAGTGACCATTGGATGCTTTGCTATATGTCTTGGTGTGGAGCTCTCTTGCATGGCAGATAAATGCATTAGATGCATACTTGATGTAACATATCTCTAATTCAGCAGGATGCAATGAACGGTATGATGCCTACAGTGGCCAAGCA
Source organism: Ctenomys sociabilis (assembly GCA_004027165.1). Lineage (NCBI taxonomy): Eukaryota > Metazoa > Chordata > Mammalia > Rodentia > Ctenomyidae > Ctenomys > Ctenomys sociabilis. The sequence goes on from PVKA01003459.1 coordinate 95,999, forward strand.
AGAATAGAAATAGAGATCTTTTAAAACCCAGATATTGAAGCCACAGAACTGGACTACATTTTAAAAGATGAAATGAGTTTACCTCATGGAGCAGTGAGGGGAAGGCTTTCTCTTTCAGTATAGACCAGCTGAGGCGAGAAGAGTGGTCTCGTGGCTACCTCATGCCCTCATGGTCACAGGATCAGTCCTTTCTTTGGAAAAGGATGTTTGAATGGGAGACCATTTCAGCTGCAGAATTACAAGACAGCAGCTACCATGGTGACACAGGGGACAATCTTTTTATTTTGGGAGATGCTTCTTGCACTCTCAAATGATACCTTTTAGATGATTACTTGTCTTACAGACAGAACTCTGACCCAGGTTTACATTTTCCAACTGAGACATTTTAGTAAAAGGAGAAATGGGGTCATTTCCACTGTAGCAGTGATGTATTTTTAATAGTTGGAAAAACCTAATCAACTCAGAGTTATTTTAAAATGTTAAACTTCCATTTTTGAGAAAAGAAATAATGTTTTCTCCCAACAGGGTTGTAAAATAGAAGTACTAGAAAATGTCAGTGGGGAATTGTAAAAAATTAAGTAGCACTGGAAATTATCTACATAATCCCAGAGTGTAAGATTTCCATTTCAGGAAAATACCTATTAAGGTCGCTTCTACTTGAGTCACCAGCATTGCATCATTGATTTTAGCAGCCTAACTCTGTGTCACAATTTTGGAATGCAGTTCAGTCACCCAGACACTAGCCCAGCTGTGTCCTACCTTTCTAATTAGTAACTTTTGTGATGTTTAACAATTATTAATAATGTCTTTAATTTTAGTTAAAATTGTATATATTGATGATCTATGACATGATATTTACATGCCTACATTATAGAAATATGTATTGGGGCCCAGGAGACAGCTCAGCAACTTGGGTTTGCTAGGCAAGCACAAGATAAGTGCTTGCCTAGCAAACCCAAGGTCCTGAGTTTGATTCCTCTCTCTCTCTCTCTCTCTCTCTCTCTCTCTCTCTCTCTCTCTCTCACACACACACACACACACACACACACACACACACACACACACACACACAAGGAAAAGTCTAAATCAAGAAAATTAACATTAACTCCTTTAATCGGTTCTTTTTCCCAAGAAGATTCCAAGTAAGATTCTAACACAGCCCATTGGTGGAAGTAACAGGAGAAAGAGCTCAATTCCATCCTCTTTGTATATTTTTTTGTTCTCATATCTATTGTCTTTCCAAACCATTCATGGTCTATACAATTGCTATTTTACGCAAATGCCACATATTCAATTCCAGGAAGAGGTCAACAAGTGAGATCTCTATTTAGAACCACCTTGAACTCGTGACACTGGCAGATTCTGCATGACCATGTTGCTTACAGGGATGTTAACTTTGTTCTTTGCTTGTTTCTCATCCTCAAACTTTTGATCATCATTTTTTTTTTTTTGTTCTTGCTACAAAGAACTGTTCTGTTTATGTACGAGGGTGTAAATGGCTTTTAACCTTGTAATTCTATCCAGTATGTTTTGAAACACAGTAGTGCCATTTCATGAATGCAGTTTTTTTTGTTGAAAAATACAAATATTTGCAATTTAGCTTTATGCAAGCAAGGAAAACCTTTATTCACAAACAGTTTATATTTTGCTTGTTAGATGTCAGGTGTGTACTTGTGAGCACAGCTGGTTTTTAAGATTTTTCGGGAGACTCAGTTTCAGAAAATACACATTTTCATCAATTACTATTAAACAGGGGATGAAATTTTATTCACTCTAATCCTCCTCTCTTTTGGGGATTGCATTCATTTTGTTTAGATGCAAATGTTCCTACAAAGGCAGGTCTCTGGAGCACCTTTCTAAAAGTTTTGGAAAAAAAAATTTTTTTTTTTCCTATTCAGTTGTAGCAACAAAAGAGAAATGAGAGAGTCTGCAGCCATCTTTCTGGCTTCCCAGCATCCTCTACACTTTCTCTTGGGAGAGGAGGTTGGTCCCTAGCAGACTGCCCACCCAGGCAGCATAGAAGAGGCATGGGCAAGGTTGACTCTGGCAAAAGGGTCTGTTTCTGCCTCAACCTCAGTCTATTTCCATTTTCCTGTGGTCTCTGCTGTGTTCAATTTGTTGCCTATCATTTTGTGCTGACTAGGTCCACCTTTTAATCCACTTAGTGCAGGAGGGGAATACATGCGCGCGCGCGCACACACACACACACACACACACACACACACACACACATCATTCCATTACTTTCTCTTATCACGGGCTCTTGCCACTCTCTTTTTTTCCTGCTTTAAAGTCTGTTGCTCTGTCTTTAGAGTTCAAAGCAAAGCCAGCCTGTAGTTATTGTCCTTCCATGCAAGTAGCCATTCTTGAGTGTCCTGGCCACTTCTACAGCTGCAAAGACTTCTTCACTGTCGGCATCAACACAGGTCTTAGAGTTGGGTCTTTTTGCTCAGGGCACTGTGGAAAAATTTTGAGACTTAATGTGTTCTTACTTTGGTTATATTTTAGTCAATGAATTTTGTTTGAAAATCAACATACTTATAGTAATCTCATAGCTCATTGAGACATTCCTCAGTTACAATGGGTAACTGAGAATATTAATTGTAATCAATATTACAATGGGTAAGAACTTGATTTTTGTAATCAAGTATTAACTGCTTCATTTCTAGCTCTGAACACTTCCAGGCTACTATGAACAAATAACCCTTCTATTTTTAACTAGGCTTTTAGTGAGCTGGCTAGATAAAAGAGCATGCCTCTTTGTTTCATTTGAGAAATGGTTAAATTTTCTGCCAACTTTAAAGATGTCAAAAATAGAATTTGTTGATGCAGTTCACATGTAGGACACACAACACTTCCTGACACTTCATGCTAAATGAACATAGAATTATGATGACAATAATTATGTGATTTTAATTAGGAATAAACAAGCTTTCTTCACACTTCATTATGTTTTTAGTTATTATATAACTGTCATAATAAACTATAGATCTGAATGGGATCTTATATCCTATTCAGGTACAAATGTTCCTACACAGACAGCTTTCTGGAATACCCTTCCAAAACTTATGGAAAAAAATATTTTCCTATTTGCTTGTAGCAATAGAAGGGAAACGAGAATGCCCAGAGCAATCTTTTTGGTTTCCCAGCAGTAGCTCTGCACTTTCTCCTGGAAGGGGAGGCTGGCTCCCAACAGACTGCCCACCCAGGCTGCATAGAAGAGGTGTGGACAATGTTGACTCTGGCAAAAGGGTCTGTTTCTGCCTCAACCTTATATCCATGCTTCATTACAAATGAAGAAACTAAGACTTACATTTAAATAAGATACCTTGGTGCCATACTTAGTAGCAGAGTCCAGAGTAAAACTCAAGTCTTTTATCTATGCCTTTAAAGTTCTTGTTTCTTTCTCTCCTTCATGTTGTTTCTTGACAAATTCCTTTGTTCTTTACTCAAGTTAAATAAAGCAACAAACTTACCACACAACCAACACATTCTTAAATGGAAATCAGTTAGACAAAATTTAGAGAATGATACAGTGGAAGGAGAGAGGTGAGGACAAGGAATGGCTCTGGCACTGAGTGGGATCACAAGTAGTCTGTGAAGATACTTCTTCACATTGCAGAAAGACTTTTGAGCTGGCTTCTTCAACCTTATATTAAGACAAAATCTGCTTTTTTCTTTGTATTCAATGGCAGAATTGCTGATCCCCTACCTACAATCTATATCTAATTTCTCTTTCCTTTGCCCACTCACAACAGAGACTAGAAAGTCAGGTACCCTCTTTTCTTGCCTCCTTATAAATAAGGGGGGATCAGGTATGGCCAGTGGCTCACCTATCAGATAGTCTCAAAGAAATTTAATACTGTATAAAAGAGACTGATAGTTCATTCTCTGTTCCTTTTTAAATTTCTGCATGACTTCAATGATGGAAGCAAAAGCAGTTATTCCCTCCTAGAACAACACTCATGAGGACAACTGTCCATGAGATAAGAATGATAAAGTGCACAGATAGAAAGGCATAGGATGCTTTATGGCCTTGTAGAATTGATGACCTGTATGAGTTCATTCAGCCCCAGACCACTTGCTAAATCAACAATAACTGTTATGTTTGAAATCACCATTGGTTGGGTTCTCTTTTGATTCTCTTTTAAAAGATACTATTCTATTTTGTCATGAACCTTTAAAATATAGCATTAATAATAAGCTTCTCTTCTGGAGAAAACTTAAGTTTGCAGATCAAAAATTGGAGAAAAGGAAGGGCTTCAAGGTCAGACAACATTTTGGCCCTAGTCTTTCAAGGTCACTGAAGATTCAGGACATAGCATAGAAGAACCTGTACTGTAACATCATGTATCTCGGTTGTGCCCCAAATTTTCTGATCAAGGCGATTATGGGGACACAGAGAAAAGTGACGATGTAGAGTGTGCCTAAGGAGAGTCACATGGAGAGAAAACATTCTCTCAGGCTTTCACAGAGAGCAAATTGGTCAAGCAATGACCGTGACTCATCCACATGGCTGACACTGACAAAGGATCTACAAACTGTGGTACAGGGTTACAGGATAAACCCTGAGGGTACTTGACTGACCTTATCAAATATTAAAGCTGCATTTCTTGTTATATAGGTCTTGTTTTATCTTGGTTTTAATCACCTGGCAGAAAAGTATAAAAATGAGGTATATAAACTAAAGCCATATTAATATACTGAGCTGTGAAGTCACAACTTCTGCAGATAACCCACTACTATTGTGGACTGCTGGACTGTGTTGGATTGTTTTGCTGAATTCATGCACCTATAGTATTTAGATGCCAGTGGAATACCCATCTCTGATGGGCTAAAAAAAGAGGCTAGAAAGGAAAGACCATTTTGTATTTGTATAGGCAGAATAGTCAGGATAGATATACAACTACTTTCACTTAACTCAATGAGAAGAAAGATTTGTACTAACAGTATTTGGCTAGGATATCCTGACTACTTCTTGTACTATGGGTAACCACCAAGGAGAAAACAATGTACAATTTATTAATTATTGAAACTGTCCCATTAATCAGCTTTGAGATTATCTCACTGATATTTGTTTCTCAATAAAAAATTTAAATAAATAAATAAATAAATACAACATTAGGTGCTTGACCAGTATTTCTACCTAATCTGAAGGTTTGTATCTGATCAACTTCAGGGAAAGGAAGAAAACACAGAAATCTAGAAAACTATTGAGGTAGGTGATCTCAAGTTGATCCAGGAAGCAAAGTGAGTTGTAGTCTTAGTATTGGTTCAATTTTATTATAGTTAACTTTTTAATATAATTTATTTTAAACAGTCACTCATCTACCTTTGGAAGATGATCTTGAACATTTACAAATAATATTCAGATCTGTGAGGTGCATTTTCAAAGAACTGTATGGATACAAGAGAATAATCACTCATTTTTATTTTGAATATTTTTCTCAGTGTTTTTAGCATTATGTCTCTAAAATATGAGACTTTTTAAGGATACTTTACCATAAAATTTCTTCTTAATATTTTGATATAAACTTCTTATACATGATTTTTTTTCCTTTTGTTGAAAGCAACTGACTTTATTGAAAACTGAAAACTGAGAGAAGCACGAATCACAAACAGGAATGCAATAGTGGGAATGGAGTAGTAAGGGTGAGGTGGGGAAGGACTGTGGGCAGAGGAGACACTTTCTTCATTATAGTAAAAAATAGGAAAACATAATTTATGCTTTTTCACGCATCTGCATTTTATAAAAAGAATGCACAGACACAGAGAAAGGGGATGCAGGGCTGGTGCTGTGTGCCTCCAAGCCATTGTTATCATTCAGTCCGCAGGGCAGTAGGCATACACACACTTTGACTCTATAACAGTTGAAACTGTTGTGGGCTTACACATGGAAGAGTGCCACAGCATTATCTCCTTCTTCCACTGAGATGGAGACTCAGCTTTAATTCTTCTCTGCTTCACTGTAGGCAGGCTTTAATGTATTATTTGACCAGGAAAGAAGCAAAAGTAATGTTCTGGGACTTCAGAAGTTAACTCCAAACACAATTTCACTACACAGCTTCCATAGGGGCCACTTAGGGCACACTGAGAAGCCACCTGCCCTGGAGTAGTTGTGTTGAGGACAGTGAGTGTGTTTGCCCCATGAAAGACAGCTTATCCCAACTTCTCAGGATGCTTGTTGAGACACCAGACATAGGAAAGAGGCCGGCTTTGACCCTGGACTGGCAATGTGGTACGTGAGGTAGGTGAATAAGGCAGGAATTCCTGACACACAAAACCTTGTGACAAAATGAATTACTGTTCCTAGCTGCTGAGTTTTGTGGCACTGTGTTATGATACATGTAAAAAGATTTGTGTGCAAGAATGCTTGCTGTAACATTATTGGTAAAATTTAAATGCTTAAAGCAATTTGAATATCATTAATGAAAGGGTAGACAAGAAATTTATGGAAAATGTATGCAAAATACTATGATATGTCTGGCTGAAATGATTAGGATAAATGAATATATGTTCGTGAAATTATGCCTGTGACATGACATCAATCGCACTCAAAATTGTAGAGATTCATATACACTTGGGCATGTTTAGATAGATAGGGTTGTGTATGTGAATACATCCTGAACACACGCATACCAAAATTAACGGCTCCAGCATCATAGGAATGGATACTTTCCATTTTTGTCCTGTTTTAAGTGCCATTGCCAGAGAATTGAGTTGCTGTTTTTGTTTACAGCTGTTTTTGCTTACAACATTGAGGTAGCACACATGAATTAATTTAAGAAACAAGCTATGATGTTGCTATATACATATATCTTTTATATCAATGATTCATTTCTAAGAAGGTCCAAATGTTACATTTCTTTATATCCCTTATGCATTTTGTTTTCAGGATTTAACTTCATATCCTCTGCAAATGGCTATTTTGGTTTCTTCTTGACTGGTCTTACTAACATGATTTAAGATAGTGCTGGCTTGGAGTGGCATCTTCCCAGACCATGCATCGAGTAGCACTGCCTCTCGGACCAACTCTTGTACTCTGCATGGAGGACAAGCGACTTTCTTCTGGTGTATTAAAAGCTTGCAGTAGTTAATAGCTCGTGGATTTTGTTATTCTTCTTGGGAAATGAATGGAAATACATAACTTTTTATTTAATTTTTCTTGTTTTTACTATTTGATTGTTCTATGTGATAAATGTTATATTAGATGTTATAAGGATGGGTAACTCAATTCTTGGAACAAAGAAAATTTTGCCAGAGTCTAAGAATTTTGCATATATACATAAATCAAGAGTTTCCTTCACAGAGTTTGGCATTTCTTTGTCAGCTTTTATTTTCAGTTATATAATATATAACTTCTCTGCATTTGGCTCATTTTCTTTTTCTAAAACCGTCTTTGTTTTTCAATAATTTCTGCAGAGCAGATATTATCCATGTCTTAAAATTTACAGTGACTCAAATGTAAAAGCTTCCATCTGTAGAGATGCTTCTCAGTTTATGCTGTGTTTTGACAGTTTCAAATTCTTGTCTTTTATATTTTTTCCTTTAAAAATCCTTCTTTGAATTAGTTTTGTCTGCTCATAAGGCTTTCGTTAGAAAATTATATATTTTGAGATTGTTAAATATATTTATGTCAACTATTCTCAGAATATACATTTAAAATATGTTCTATAGCTATAAAAATATTCCATTTCTCATGTTAACTATAAATTGATTGATCATATTTTAGTATGATTGTTCATAAGAGTTTATTATCAATCATTCTCATATTTTGTTAAAAACTTATTTGTTTGGTGTATCAAAATTTATTTCTTTCCTAGTCATTTAGATTTTGCTTATTTTTGTAGTTCAATTCTTAGAAAAAATGAACATTTTGTTGTAGTCTGTTTAAGAATTTTGCATGTGTACAGTAATAAATAATTTCCTATACAGATTGTGGTATATCTTTCTCAGTTTTTATTTTATGTTATATAATATAATATATAACTCTCTTCAGTAAATATATGTGCAATGTATGTGTTGCGTAAATCCTGAAGAAAATATTTCATTTATTTCAAAAAATAATAAAAGTAATTTTATTTGAATATAGATTTAGTTGTGTCTCAGAAACTGTCTATGAATATTTCTTCTTACTCATCCTTCTCATTGTACTTTAATTTTCTTCTTGGCTAATGGTCATTCATAAGACTGCATACAAAATTTATAAATGTTTGAGTTTTGCTAATTGTTTGTAATTCTATCTTTTTCAATAACTTGGAATACAGTTACTAAAGTAAAGCTTTGCATGGCGTTAAATTACAAGTGTAAATTTTCTTAAACAAATCTATATAGATTTACTCATTTTAATAAAATATTACTTGTGTGACTCCCAATTGAGGCTATCCATGATAACTGGACTCAAAGATATAGAACAAAGCTGTTTGTTCCCTTTCTGCTATCAAAAACAAAATGCTTTCTAGAGAACGTGTGTGCATGGTCTTCCCTGCCAAGAGCCTAACTGTTCTATATTTGGTGTTGAGACACAGCTGTGAAATATGTTTGCCCTGCTGTCTTATAAGAATTGTATCAGAAGAATAAGAACTTCCCTGGCAAGCACAAGGGCCTGAGTTCAATCCCAGATTCTGAAAAAAAAAAAAAAAAAAAAAGGTAACTTGGCTAGTCATGAAAATCAAAATATGTTACTCTTGGTTTAGTTGTTATTCAGGTCTCACAAATAAAAAAAAATGCATCTTTACAATGTATAATATATTTAGATATATATACACAATTATGAATTTTTTCCACTTCATCGTATTTTACACTGAACAAAAATTGGAAGCTAATCTTAGATTTTTTTATATTTTATGATTAATCATTTACTCATTGTTCAATACTGAAGTTATTGTCAAAGTTGGCTTATATGTTTAAATTTTGAAAGCAATGATCTCTTAATTTCCTCCTATATATAATAAAAATAAGAAAATGTACTGATCTCTAGCTCAAATGTTTTAGGATGAAGTCAGTGAATATTCTTTGTATTTTTATATTAATGATATTTTGAATGTGCTTTTTAAATCCTTAAATGTTATTATTACTTTGATTACAACATTTTATTGAAGCACCATTTGAATATTTAATAGAAATCTTGATGAACTCTATCTGCAGAGACACTATTTCCAAATAAGATCATATTATAAGGTTTTAATTGGATAAAAGTCATAGGGAGCAGGGCTTACCTAAATATTGTTTTGAAAGAATATAAAAACTTGCGGCATAATGAGTGTGATTTTAAAACTTTTGTGTATTTATTTTTGCCCTTAGAATCCTCATATTCTGCTCAGAGACCTTACATTCGACACGGCCTCAGACCTCGCGGACCTTCCGAAGAACTGAGGAGCAGCACAGTGGAAGACGGTGGACAGCATCAATACCTCTTAGATTCTGAAGTTATTAGGGTTAGACATCAGCAATGGGGGCAGACTTTCTGGGCTTGGGGATGAGAGAGAGGGGAGGTTGAAAAGGAGCAGGGAGGTGAAAATGTGGAAAATGCGACAGGCGCATGTGCCAATTTCTCAAGATAAATTTACTTACTATGTAGTACAGATATACCAATAAATATAGGCTCGCAAAAGTGAGACAGTTGGTTAATTGAGCACCATGTTCTCTGTTGTGTGTGAAGTCTCTTGGTTGAAGATAGAGTAGAGGTTAGCCTCATATCATGACTAACCTCTGGAAAATCCAAGCCACATGAATATTTGAGTCTATAAAATCCGAAAGATTTAGAGTTCAAAAGATTCAGGCAAAAATGTTATCTGTAAAAAATACCATGAATTTTGGTTGTCCTGATTTAAGACAAAGTACTGTATTCAAAGTTCTCTTGTATTCAAAATTTTGGTTGCATATGTATGCTTAGCGTTGTCAAGCATGTAAGACACACTTTCAAGAGCTATTCTTTTTTTTTTCCTTTTGTGGTACCAGGGATTGAAATCAAGGCCTTGTGCTTGCCGGGCAAATTATTATTCTATTCCCTCAAGAATTGTTCTTATGTTCAACATTTTACAACAATCTACACATTGCCAATTTTAACTTATTTTTAAGGCAGAAAACAATTTATTAGAGTAATACCTGAGCAAAGCAGAGTTCTTATTGCCTGGACAGAGACAACCTCAGTTTCTCCCTGCCACTTACTGGACATGTGATTTTGGAACTGGATTTTTAAAGGAATTTAAAAAATGCTTTATAGTTGTTATATAAAAATACAGGCTGACCTTGAACTCACTTTGTAGCCCAGGCTGGACTGGAAATCTCTGAAAATTCGTTACCTCAACCCCCTTAATGTGGGGACTATAGACCTGAGCTTGCCTTTAATTTTTTTGATCACAAACTCACTGTAGTGGCTTTGTCCAGAAAGGATCATGGAACAGTTTCTCTGTGTGTGTGTCCCCTACACATCCTCAGCACTGGCAACATTCTTACTTCTTTTTCTCGTAGACAATTACCATTGCCGATCTGATTTAAGGTCACAATTGCTCAGTGTGTACTAGGTGACAGGAAGACTCCCAGTGCTATTATTACTTTATGTACTAATTAGCTCATTCAACTCACCACCCTTCTTAGTGGAGGGCATTTGCCCACTTTAATGCTAAGAAACGGAAATACAAGGAGATGTAGGTCATCAGCAATGGCTGCAGACATAACTAGCTAGCAAGACCATCGAAGGCAGAAACACTGAGCCCTCGGATCACATGGGTAGACACACACAGATGAAGTTCAAATGAATGCAAAATGCAAAACGGTTGTGGTGTTTCAATATGGCAGCTGGGGGATAGCTCCTCAGGCATAAATTAGAGTGATAAAAATGAAGTGTCACCATACATAGTTCAGAAGAAAAAGGCTGTACTTGTGCTTTTTCACTTCTAATCAATACATTATAAAAATGTAAAACTCACACTGTGTGAATTATTTAAAGAAAAATAAATGAATAAAACACCTTTCTTTTTGGAGTGAAGATGAATGGAATTGGCATCTTGTCAAGTATAAAATACATTACAATTTAAAAACAAATTGACCTGCAAACATTATTTACAGGCTAGCAATGTAATCGTGGTGCCATCTATCTCTTACTATTCTATTGCTCACAATTCTGAGTCTAGTAACTTTGCAATGTTCTAAGAAATAGGCTTTCTCCACTGACCTGTCTACCAAAGATGATAAAATACAACCGTCACCTCACACAGCAACACCAGACACGGTCTAGCATAGTGTAGCACTAAAACACACTAAGGATTTTTGTTGTGCTTTATTTTTCTTGTTCTTCAAAACACAGTCAATTAATAAACTTGGGATGGAAAGGAAAGTTTCCTGCTCTATGGAGCTGCTGTTGCTTGTAATTGCTTCTTTGAAGCACTCCGCCATTCTGAGGAGCAATGATACAGAGAAACAAAGACCAACCCATTGCCAGGGAGCTTTGGACAATGTCCTTCAGGAAGGGGAAGGGGACAGGGAGTCACCTGGCTTAAAGAGCTCAAAGATGGGCTTCCCCCAGGCACTTTAACTGGGCTGGCACCTCACAATCTCTCTGTCCCCCGGGCCCCAACTTTGATAAACATAAGGACTCAAGGCCCTGCCTTGGGGGGTGGTTTTAAGGACACACAAGGCTGTCACAGCAACCTACACAACTCATGGCAGAGCTGGTGCTGCTTGTGGTGCCGAAGATCAAACCTGGTCCCTGCATTTGCCTAAGCAGGTGCTTAGTCCGCTGTGCTATCTCGCTGGCTCTAATGTTGGTTCATTCAAGTGAGAATTTAGAGATGAGGATCCAGATGAAAGAGAATTTCTTCCATCCCATGTTTCCTTAGTGCTACTGCTATGAATTTTGTGTATTATGGAATTGTACTGTATACCAGGAGGCACTCCAAATCAGCTTCACATAGAGTACAAAGAAAAGAAATGTAAGTGGGTAGGAGGGAAGCAGGGAGACAGGGAGGGAGGGAAGGAGCGAGCAGGAAGGAAAGAGGGGCTGAAGGAGATGGTTTAGAAGTTGGAAAAAAATTAGAATGTTGATGAATTGTTAAACAAGAAAAGACATAAATAAAATGAATAGAAGTGCTGTGTTGTTTGCAAATAACATTAGTTATGAGTACAAAAATACCCATCTTTTTAATACAAAATGTGAAGTATTTCCTAAAAAGAAAATTTGAAGCCATCTATAACCCTCCCTCTGGTAACAGCCACTTGATTTTTCTGTCTGGTTCTTTAGTTCTTCGTCCATCTGCCATTCCACAGTACTTGGTTTTTTAGTGTACTAAAAATGCACTGCCAGTTCAACTCCTGACTTTCATGTTTTGTGCCCTGGCAGGTTCCTTCCACTGCATCATTACAGATGCTTGCAAGCATCATGGAAAGTATTTGTGAATGTCACTGAGTGTTTTATAGTTGTTGTAAACACTATAAATGCGATCTAATTTCCTGTTTGATACATTAAACAATACTTGTAATACTGATATGTACCTAACTGGGGAACTCAAGTTCTAGATTTTTAGAAGTGAAAAAATGTGGGATAAAGTTGTTAGTGGGATGTACCTTTCTGCACATAGCAGAGTCACTGTCTTCACATGTCCCATTGCTTAAGGCCCAGTCTGAAGGTGGCCATTCGCTTGCACACCACATAGTCCAAATGCTATCACTGAAAAGCTTGAGTATGTGGCTCTCCCATTACATTGGTAGCATTCTTTTAGAATAAGGACTAATATGTAGCACTATAGGCATAGAGTAGTTATTTTTATTTAACATAAACATACAGGGAATTCATAGTACTTTGTCATATCATTAATTATTAATGGACTACATATAGTGTTTTAAGCACTTTTTTTTCTTGTGCAAACATGCTTATGTAAAATTAAAAATGCCCAATCTCTTCCTAGGAATTTTTACACAGAAACTGAGCTCTTCCTATTTCCAAATTTCTTCTAAAAAGTATCTGGGGAGAAGCTTGGTTGTACACTACTTGCTTTGGACACACAAGACCATGGGCTTAATTCCCAACATGAGAGGACACACACACACACATGCACACACACACACACACACACACACACAGAATAAGAACGAGAGTGAGAACAACATAGTTACAAAGGAACACCATTTTGTGTGTGTGTGTGTGTGTGTGTGTGTGTGTGTGTGTGTGGCAGGCTCAGGCTAACCTGGTGACATGGCTGTTGTGGCATTTGGTGCCAGGGATCGAATGGTGCATGCTTGCCTAAGCGGGCACTTTAGGCCACTGAGCTATCTCACTGGCCCTGGAACACCATTTTAAAATGGATAGTTAGTTTCCTTCTGCTGGTGATTCTAATACACTGAACTCATTTTTAAAATCTTTACATTTAAAAATATAAATGTAATGATAGATTATCTTTTTACTTGTTTAGATTTTAACTCAATACTACATATAAGTATGTTATTGGAATTTCCCAGATAATACTTGGAGAAAATCTGAATATGTCAATAGGATGTCCTTTTCTTCTTTTTTATTCAATAAATAAACTTAGGATAAATAACGTTAGGGTGACTTTCTTTTCTGCTTTCTACAACAAAGTCCCCAGTCAAACAATAAAATTCTCTTAAAGAATAGTTTGCTATTTAGATGTCTAAATACTTTTAAAAATTGTTTAAATATGATATTTAAAAGCATAATAAAATAATTACTCTTAAAGTAAGTAATGTTAAACATTTGCATAAAATGATTTTTGTTATATTCTCTCCCAATCTCTCTCTCTCTCTCTCTGACACACA